>JASEVX010000001.1:155713592-155760548 GCA_031761405.1 Serripes groenlandicus | reverse complement strand
ATTTAAAATGTTTTTTTTGGTTCGAAACAAATGAAGAAAAGAACAAACCGAGATAAAACTGGTTTTAATAGAAAAATAACTTTGAACGAACACTCTCTGCCTATAAAGAGAGTTTCAAGAACGACACCTCTGCGAAGAAGAATGTGGTCAACCTTCTTTGAGATGGAGATTGATCATAAACAATGAAAGGCTTCAATATCATTCACTTCGTTGACAAAAACAATGCAAGTTATGATACATTTTCACTTGACCCCACCCCTGATGTTCCAATATGCCCCTCAGTTGATAACTGTTTATTTAACTACTATAATGTAGTGTTATGCATAACTGCAGTATAGATTTTCCGGCGACATTGAACAACCCTTTCCCACTTAGAAACACATCTTGTGGAATTTGCAAGATAGCTTTTTGAAAACTTTGTGGCAAAAGGGGAAATTGCTCATAATGAGCAATTTCTCCATTTGCCACATTGTTTTCATCTTTATTCAATAATTGTTCTTTCATTTATAGAGAGATTGCATACTTTCTGAAATGCGTTCTAAGTCCTCTGCTGTAGATGTGGTGTGTGGAAGGGGTTGGACTTCCCCTGACATGCATTCTTCTGGAAATTACCGTCTTGAAAACATTTGAAGACAAGCAAATCAGTAAAACCAAATGTAAGCTCCGAGGATGGACTGAAAATATAAAATATCAAAGGCTTATAACCCTATCAAAAAATATGAGCAAGCTGATATAATACTTGAATGTCAATCTCGAAACTGAATCTTTCCTAAGCTTTCCAGCCACAGTTGCTGAGAAATAGCCTAAAAATCGCAAACAAAAAGTGCCCGAGTGCTTCACTACAAAGAGGCATAATTAACTCTGGTGGTCATGCTTTTTCTTTACCAATAAACAATTTCTACAAATTTAATTGATAATCACCAACAATTTTGGAAGGAGATTTTTTTAATTAATTAAAAGTATACTTTCGGTTGTCCAGGATAACACAAATGAAGGAATTTTGGTGAGGACAGTGTTGGGATGTTTTCCGTGAAGTTTGGTACCAATTGACCTGCTGGTTACAGAGGAGAAGATGTTGGCAAACAGACAACACACACCGGATGCTGAAAAAAGGGCGATCACAATAGCTCACCTCGATCAGTGCAAAAAAAACCATGCATGCACTCAGAAATTGATAACATCCGTTTATTTACTTATCAGGTGAATGTATTTCTATGCCCAAAAAGCAGACTAATTCAGTCAAAATCTGATGTTGAATTAATGGATTTGTCCTGCAAGGTCATGTGATGACATCCAATTTGTTTGTGAAGCAATAGCATTTGTGGTTTGTGAAAATGGCATTGCATGCAAAACTGTTACCAAATTTTCTATGTCGTAAAAATGTGCATAATTCAGTTGAAATCTGGTATAGAATTATGGTACTTGTTCAACTATACTTCATAGGAATTTTCCTTTGGTGGTTCCTTTTTTAAAAAAAAATGTTCAAAGATTTATATTATATGGAGAACTTAGGTTGCTGCGGCATAAGAAAGAGAGAAATGCCCAATCTTTAAACGTTTTCATCTCTGAATTCGCTCGTCGGATTCCAATATCATGTGGTACAAATGTTTCTTGTGTGAACCGCTAATTTTTCCAAGCCATATTGATTGGATGAAAAGCATTGCAGCAAGGCAGCATCAGAAAAGGGGCGAAATGAAAAAAAAAAAAATGCATTTTTTATAAAGGTGCTTTTTCTGATTTCAAGTTAATTTATGAGTAACGCTCTTTTAGTGACCATCTGTATAATTATTGTTAAGCCATTTTGATTGGTTGAAAGACATATAAACAGGGTGGAATCAGAAAAGGGATAGATTATACGTTTAGCGTCATATGACATTTCATAATAACCACTGGACGTGTTTCAATCAAACCTCACAGGAGTGTTCCTTTGGTTACCCTCTTATACATTATAAATATAAACATTATGTAGATATTTAGTTGCTTTGGTATCAGAAAGGGAAAAAAGTTCCCATTTATTAAAATTATACACATCTGACACCCCTTGTCCGATTCCAAGATAAATTAGTAGAAATGGTCGTTAAGTGGCCCACTACAACATGGTTTCAAACCATATTGATTAGTTGCAAAACATGGCAGCCAGCCGGCATCAGAAAGGGGGCAAATTTACGTACTTTATAATTCAATTATTATGAAAGTTCTTGCCTGAATTGATAATTTAACAGAAATGTTACTTTCGTGACTTTAAAATATAACTCGTTCAAGTCATATTGATCTATTGAAAACGGTAGTCCCCTGTCAACATCAGAAAACGGGGGTAAACTGAACGTTAAGCATCAAATAACATCTGCTCCTTAACCATTGGAGAGAGAGAGAGAGATATATATCTCCTGCCTTCTCTACTAGCTATATTTCTCCCCTCTCCCTGAAGCGGCTCCGGGCCATCTTTAAATACTTAGCCAAATGTGAAAGACAGAGAATCACCTTTGACCCTTCCCCCATATACAACAGCAGACGACCATGGAAACATCTGGGCAAAAATGCGAAGAAACAATGTAAATGAAAGTATACCATCTCATCAGCAATTTCTCCTTTTGTCACAATGTTTTCAAAGGCCCTGTTCGACATATCGGTGTACATGCACTATGAAAGCCAGATTGCAGGTTGAGTATATAGAAATCATCAGCAATTTCTCCTTTTGTCACAATGTTTTCAAAGGCGTCTGATGCAGAGTCGTCAAAAAGCGTCTGCATGTGGAAAAGGGTTTATATGGGTTTTTCAATGCGAGCCGAGTCCCGGTAGCTCAGACGGTAGCGATGTGGGCTGTCAATCCAGGGGTTGTGAGTTCGACCCCCAGCTCAGCCAACATTCTTTCCGACGTTTGACAAAAAGTCATTGTGACAAGCGTCATTCATCTTCCTCCGATGGACTAACAGTCTTTTTTGGAAAAGCAGCCAGTTGATTGGAAGGAATGTTGTGTGGAATACTGGTGTGACAAAGCCAGGAAACACACGAGTATGTGAACTGGCCGCCGTGATACGACTGAAAAAGTGTTGAAACCGTTCTTAAACCCCATTCACTCAATTGTCAATGCGAATTATCTGAGGACAAAGGAGGAAACATATTTATTCAATTCGGATTAAACTACACCCTTTTTCCAAAGGCGTACACTTTTGGACACATCGGCAACACGCGATTTCTGATAATATCATCGACATAGTATAACTTGATTGCTATGTTATCCAAATTGTCAGCTGTAGATTTGTTGTATTGTGGGAAAGGGATCCATATTCATAGTTTCACTGATGCAATAAGTTAATGTTGCACTTTCCCACAAACAGAGACTTTCTGACGCCTCTTCAGCAGAAGACTTGTGAACACATTGTGGCTACAGCAGAAATTGCTCATGATGAGAAATTTCTCATTTCGTCACAACGTTTTCGACTCTATTCCAAAAATGTACTTTTGTTAACCCTTTTCCTCATATAGACGCTTTCTGACGCCTCTGCAGCAGACCGCTTTTTGAAAACAAAGTGACAAAGGAAGAAATCGCTCAAAACGAGCAATTTCTCCCTTTGCTACAATGTTTGCCACTTTTAGTCTTTTAGTTATCCATCTAATTATAGAGATTTTCTATTTTTTGACAAAATATGGTCAAAGTCGTCTGCTGCAAAATTGTCGTATGAGGAAAAGGGTTAAAAGAGATTTTCCATACGTTGGCATTAATGTTTTCAAACTCGTCTGATGCACAGTTCTTGTATGTTGGAAAGGTTTAAATGTTGATTGAACATCTACGTGTATGACACAGATCGATAATTGCTTTTGGATATAGAGTATAGTCTATTTACATTTATTATACCTCACTTTTGTCTACAATGGTAAAATCCCATTACCCGAAAAAGTGATATTTAGACTATCAGAAACATTTTCAACCTTTTTGAAAATTGACTGTCAGGTCATGTGACCGCAGTGATATTTTGAATGTCATATAAGGGCGAATAACTGCTTCAATATTTTAGCTAAATCATGACGTGATTGCCTCCCTTATACACATAGCATTGTTAACAGTGGAATTTTGTTCTTCCTGATATATGTGATATTTTGTTTACCTTGTTAAACTTATTTAATTAAATGAATTAAAAACATTTTAAAACTTTTTTATGTACTTAATTGTGTTCGGTATAATAAAATAAATATCAGATGGCAGCATGTGTGACATTGATATTGTCAACCCTCGAAATAGAATGTCACCCTCGGCTTACCTCTCGGGTGACATTCTGCTCTCGGGTTGACATGCTGCCATATGATATTTATATAGTATGGCTTGAACAGAGTGGTTCATCGAATCATCACAGACAAATCATGCCGATACAATACTATGGTAAAAAAAAGCATGTGAAAGCAATGAATACAAAACTTTTGAACATAGGAAATATACTAAAGTGTATTAATTTTGAATTTATTGTTTACTTACTTACTTATTTACAAGCCGGTAAGCGACGTGGGATTCGCCTTGATGATTTTCGCCTTTGCATATCTAGCTCGGAGACCCGGGGTAGGAGGTCAATCACGTAAAAAAACCTTTTTGCAGCTCTTGACTAGCTCTATCAGATAATGCAATAAAATCGCTACCACTGCATTGCTAGGGGCGATTGAAGTAAAGATACCCTATCTTTGAAAGGCTACCATTTGGAAACGAAGGCCTAAATTTAAAATCGTAACAGATACGTTTTTTCTAAATATCCTTAGCTGAAGTTCCGGCTTTCCACATTCAAAACTGTAGGAGAAGATAGAAAAATTGTTTGGGTTGTATTTCCGGCCATCACAGGTCGACCTCGTTATGATGCATGTATGGTTGGCATGGGTGCTAAGGACACGTATGTTGGGGACGAGGCTCAGAATAAAAGAGGGATCTTGTCCTTAAGGTACCCTGTTGAACATGGTATTGTCACCAACTGGGACGACATGGAGAAAATATGGCATCACACATTTTATAACGAGCTGAGAGTGGCCCCTGAAGAACATCCTATACTATTGACGGAGGCTCCATTGAATCCCAAATCCAAATCCAACAGAGAACAGATGACACAAATTATGTTTGAAACCTTCAATACGCCAGGGTTCTATGTCAGCAAACAAGCTGTGTTGTCACTGTATGCTTCTGGTCGTACCACGGGTATTGTGTTTGATTCTAGAGAAGGAGTATCTCACATTGTGCCGATCTATAAGGGTTATGCACTTCCACATGCAATAGAAAGAATAAATCTGGCAGGTAGAGACCTTACAGCATATATGTCTATAATACTTCATGAAAGGGGATATAACTTTACATCTTCATCAGAACGGGAAATCGTCCGTGATATCAAAGAGAAACTGTGTTACACTGCTCTGGACTTTGAACAAGAAATGAGTACATGCGCTAAATCGTCAGTTTGTGAAAAGTCTTATGAACTTCCAGACGGTCAAGTCATCACCATTGGTAACGAGCGTTTCCGGTGTTGTGAAACATTGTTCCAGCCTTCTTTTATTGGAATGGAAAGTGTTGGTGCACACGAACTCTTGTATAATTCCGTCATGAAGTGTGATATTGACATTCGAAAATATCTGATTAACAATGTTATCATGTCTGGTGGTTCTACAATGTTTCCAGGAATTGCAGACCGAATGAAGAAAAAATTGGACAACCTGGTACCGAGTTTGATGAAGACCAAGGTCATCGCACCACCCGAAAGGAAATATTCCGTATGGATTGGAGGGTCTATTTTAGCGTCTCTTTCTACATTTGGGTCTATGTGGATTTCAAAAGAGGAATATGATGAATGTGGACCAAGTATTGTACATAGAAAATGTTTTTAAAATGTCGCTTCCATCTGATCAGAAATTGCTCATTACGAGCAATTCACATTTTGCCACAATGTTTTCAAAAATCGTCTGCAGGGGTCTCAGAAATCCTCTGTATGTGGGAAAAGGTTAAATATAATTATAACCCTACTCGTCTTTCAAATGTCTTCTTGGTGTTCTTGTGTTTACATTAATATGCGTTTGTTCTGAATTTCATGAATATAAATTCCATTTTGTCATTTTATTATTTTGTTATATTTATTTTCACATAATAAAAACGAAAGTTACGAACATGTATTTGTGTTTATGTTACACACACGACGGTGGTTAAAAGACATCGTCAGACAGGGTTTCTGACGCAAACCCGATAGTAGCCATTCCGTAAACAGTTAACCCTTTCCCACATACAGACGCTGTCTGATGTCTCTGCAGCAGATGACGTTTGAAAACTTTTTTGCAAAAGAAGAAATGGCTCATATTAGCAATTTCCCCTTTAGCCATATCAACTGATTTTATTTAGCAGTCGTTTGATTCATGCAGCAACAGAAGTGCAATATCCATTGTGTAACACAATATTTCAAGTATATCTCGGCGTTTCTTGTGTAAGTTACCAGAGCTCGTGGTCCATTTATCCTGACACCAGCCAGCCAGTCGTAATGCTAACCCTGCAACTCTAAGCGTCGTAAGTTTACCGGTTGGATTTGAAATTATGAATTTAAGGATATATTAAGGGTCTATTTCATCATACACATGGTGTAAGTAAATGTATATAGTTTGACAAATCACAACGCTATTTCTGATTCTCCTTGAATAAACTACGGGACTTGACGTGTTGCTGGTTATATCTAGAAGCCCTTTTGCAAAAAGATCCAGTTGGAAGCAAATCAGAGTTTCTTGTCGAGTGAAACATCTAAGTTTAGTCGAAGACAAAACAAGTTTTGACCATAGTTTAAATGTTGCCTAGACACTAATATATATATTATACTTTAGGTATTATAACAGCTCAAATTGAATATTTATTCAACCACAAGTTAAGCAAAATAATCATCCCCGGTGGGACTCAAACCCACGACCTCCGGATTAGAAGTCCGGCACGCTATCCACTGCGCTACGGGGACATATAAAAACAGTACCAAATGGAAGGTGAAAAAATATATTTTGTCAATATTAATTTTAGAATGTTTGGAAAAAGCAATTTCAGTTTCCAAAAACTCAATGTAAGAATTATCCTCCAAATTACATTGGTTAACATACTTTAATTTCATGAGATGAAATGTTTTAAAAGGCATATGACTTTAAACTTTTATTTACGGAGGAAATTGAGAATCTAAAGGTTTTATACACCTTGTTAAGCATGTACTTAGTAATGGGAATAATCAAAGAAGATCCTTCATCAACTAATTCCTTATTAATCTAAATAAAGGCATACGGTGAAATATCCATGAATATTTTAATTTTTGTTTGAACTGTGTATTACGTCGATTTGAACAGTATTTTTAAATGTTAGATTACGGCTAACCAATTTTATTTATCATGATATTTAAGTTTTAGTCGTTGTGCTTTCAACGTAATCCTGACCGAGAATTTTAAAGTTTTTGGTATACCTCGACTTGGGATCAAATCCAGACCATCCGCTCGCGAGGCGGACGCTTGAACCACTAGATCACGTAGAGGGTTTCCAAACAATTTGAGTTACGTTCCAGGAATCCCAATTATTCGATATTTGTGACCATTGTTTGTTTGTTTAATGGGGTTTTTACGCCGTTTTCAATCTTATTTCAGTAACATCAGGGCGACAGTTAAATATTCATGATCCCTGGGTAAACAAACCAAAGTGCACTCCACCATGACCGTCGTACCGCGACTGAGGATCGAAGCCGGGACGCGTGTTTTCAAATCCCCGACACTTACCACTCGACCACGGCGGTTTCCTGACCATGGTAGATCCAGATCAACCTGTACCTGTTTGGTAATAAGTTATAGAAACTTTGAGTAAAGCTGTGACACACCTTGTATATTTATATCAGATAGTATGGATGCAGCGTTAGGTCTCTGTGTACAATTGTCACAAATAGGGAGAGGTTTGTTTTTCTGACATACGGCTTAATCCTTTCCCGCACATAGTCAATATGCAGCAGACGACTTTGAAAACATATACAAAGTAGGCACAAATATGGAATATCTCAATATATGAAAATAAAAACATTGAATAGGCTTGAAAACACTGTGACGAAAGGAGAAATTATTAATCATGAGCAATTTCTTCTTTTGCCACAATGTTTTCTTAAGTTGTCTACTGCAGACGCGTCAGAAAGCTTCGGCGCTCAGGTTTGCGCGTTACGTCTGATGTATCGAAGTCGGGGAAAAATGTACCATGGTTCACTTGCACTGCACAGTTATCGAAGGTCAATGCTTTCATATTTATGGTCTAAGCGAGGAAACTCGCTTCTCTTTGTTCTCACATATAGTTACGTCCCTTAAACATTGAATTCTAGCTTTTTGTTCATGTAAATTACCCAGAAAACGCCCTGAACAAGCTGAAATAAAGTTGAAATTGACGTAAAAGACAAACACAAACAAATATGGCACGTTCATCATTTGCGTTGTATAGATCGATTTAACTCTTGTCTTATTTGTTGATACATCTGCAGCAGACGATTTTTGAAAAATATGGCATAAGGATAAACTGCTCACATTGTGCAATTTCATATTGGGTCACAATGTTTTCAATTCTTATTTGAAAATATAAATACTTTCATTTATATCTAGCCTTTTTCATATTTTCGTCTAGATGTTCGAAACAAGATCCGTATCTTAAGCGAAAGAACGCAAACAAAAACAACGGTGACTTTATATAACTAGCGTACGGACTATCTAGACATTGTTCGGAAAGCCGCCTCCGTGGTGAAGTGGTTGAGCGTCCGCCTCGTGTGTAGGAGGTTGCGGGTTCGATCCACCACCGGGTCATACCAAAGAAATAGCTGCCCTCCTTGGCGCTCAGGGTTGAGTGGTAATCATTGCGACTGACTGGCTGGTGTTAGGATAAACAGACCGGTAGTACTGATAAATTACTCAGGAACCGCCGTGATATAAATGAAAAATATTTGAAAGCGGCCTAAAACACCAAACAATCAATCAATTATTATCAGATTTCAGCTGACGCATTAGATGCATGAGTTCACATTTGGAGTATAGAACTACATTTAAAGTCCTTCAGATACTAAAATCAGGCGTTACATATCAAAACAAAATACAGAATGGAGACGATATAATAGCGGAATGTTACAGAATATTAATTTTCCAAAAGCTTATAACAACGATTTTTTTACAGGCCTAGTATGTAAATCACCTCAAATATATCACAAATTGCATATTTTTTTTGCACTGCTTGTTTACGAGAATTGTTCGAACATATTCTGGTTGTCTGAGTATGCCCACTGGCCTCTTGTAGCATTCCTGATGTTGGCAGACGGAAACATAGGATATTAGTAAATAGTATTAAAGCGACTGAAATCCAGATGGCACGAAAAAAAAAAAAAAAAAAAAAAAAAAAAATAGATTTCGCCCTAAATGTTATTCTTTATGTTATCCAAGTAAAACCAGGGTAGAAAATGTATCGTTTTTTATCAATAAAGTGAACTTGAGTCGTTTTCAATTGTCCCGATGAAGGGGTTTCCTATTTAAAAATACCACGGAATCCTTGAGACGGGCACCTTGCAATGATCACGTGATATGACTATAATAACGGTTCACTCTGACAGGCGTGTACAGTTATACACAATTTACACGTTTGGTGGAGTCGAACGACAGTAATCATAGAGATTTGTTTGTGATTGCATGAGCTCCCCGTGATTTTGCATAAAACCTTCATGGTATAAAAATGTTTCATTTAATGCGCATGCGTCCTTTCGGTCATGTGACGACTCTTCAATTCACGTGACGACTTTTCAAGTCACGTGATGAATGAGATTAAAAGCATCGAAAGCTATTTATAAACTTACCCCGTTACTGACAGGGTAGAATTTGCGATGGAAAAAGTATCGAAAACAAGAAAATCTCACCGATTATAGGGGTATGTAATATGTCAGTTATCATATTTTAATGCCCCAAATACAAAAATAACACTTATTTTCTTAAAATTGGAAATTTTATTTTTTTTCAACAGTTGGGTATCTGGAGTTCAGTTGCTTTAACATAAACAATTTAAAAACATTATCCATGTACAATACTTGGTCCACGTTCATCACATTACTCTTTAAAAATCCACATAGACCACACATGTGGTAAGAGACGTTAAAATAGACCCCCCCCCCCCCCCCCCCCCCCAGTCAGTTTGAGGCACAGGTATTGTAACACATTTCAAAACATTGTTGGAAAAGAAACTCATATTGCTTACCAGTCGGTTCATTATTTGCAATAATTTGAAGACGATTGATGAGAGAAAACGATATTTTTAATAATTTTAATTAATCCTTTCCCACGTACAGCACATATGCAGGAGGAAACATTAAAAGCATCTATGCAAAAATACGGAAAATCGCTATAAATAAGAGTTTAACAATTGAATAGAGTTGAAACCATTGTGGCAAAAGGAAAAATTGCTCATCATGAGCAGTATTGCTGCTTGTTTTTGCTTAGGAGTTATAGTCTTCCTGTCCATAAAAAGCCCGTTTCCAAATAGAAAAAAAGAAAAGTAAATTAAATCCTTGTCGTCCTCATAATATTTTTAATGCTAATAATCTACCAATGTTCTTGTTATTCATAAAATTGTTTATGTTTTTGATCATATACGTTTAAGCTGGCCAAGGCTATTACGGTACAGTCTGTTGGTCTTTTAGCAGTGACATTTTGTGTGATTTAACAAAATGGAATCAGACAATTTGATTCGAAGTATTTGACTAAAGTTTGTTTAACTTTAAATTCATTCACGCTTGAAAAATTGGTTCCGGTAATCCCTTGGCGCCAAAACCTGTTGCTTTGAAAACAGAACCCGCGAGAGGAGTTCCTGTTTTCTCTTCTTCTGATAGGTCGAAGCGCGAACACGTGATAAACATTTCGTCAAAGTTCGGCCCTCCGAAACAGCACGAAGTTATCCGCCTAGCAGGTATACAAATTGAAGATAATTCTTGTCCTGAAATAGGAGATTGTATAACTCGACTGAGAATATTGTAGAAGAGTATTATGTATTAACAAAATGTTGATTGTACACATTCATCTTCAAGTCATTTATGTGAGTTTCACGTGAATAAATTACTAAGGAATATCTATTAAAAATTCCATATTGAAATGATCGATTCATGGCGATAATAGTCAGCGTAGTTGGTCTCACAGGGGTCTATCTTTGTTGACAAAAGCTTAAAGTAGTTGTATTGCTGATGCAGTGATTGTTGTAACCCGACAATAAGTGTATTTGTAGTTTCAAAAACAGCCTCTCTTTTCTTAAGTAACTACGAAGGAGAAGTTCAAAATAAGGCTGATGAAGACAGGTAAAAGTAGCAGTCCAACTAGGAATCATGCAACATGATAAAAATATAAATCATGGTATATCACAGAAATTAGTGATATTGTCAGGCTATGGTAAATTGTTTCTCGAAGTTTTTTGGAGTAATTTGGTATTAATTAATCAAAGTCTCATCTTCATAATATTGTTTTGAATAATTTGAATTTGTGAGATTTTCCCATACATTCAAAAATACTTGCACTCCAATTCCAATTTTCACACATGAGCAGGCGTTTTAGACAGAAGGACATACTTCAACATTAAGAGGACAATAAGCTCAATAGAATATCAAAATATAAAATATGTAGCCTAGTACAGGTTCTGAGTAAACGTGGCTGATTTTTATTGCGTTTTGAGCCATATGATCAAGAAAGATAACTCTTACTCGCTTCACAGCAGTTGCCATGTTACTCAAAACAAAAATTCAAAATAAACCTGCCGAAGACAGGTGACCGCTTAAAATACAATTCAGATATGCATTTTGGGATAACCCTCAACTAGCTGCTTCATACCGGGTTGACTGCTTGAAAGAGATGGTCGTTAATAAATTGTGTTTGACTACAGATGTTGACTTGCGCAGCATTGCTTTTCAGGCGAAATGTAATTGAGCTATTGCCGAACAGAAATACACCACTGTCTTATCACTGTTCGTGATGAAAATCCGTCATGCTATATTAAACGGTCTCACTTTTATCTTGTCTAAAGGTCAAATTACGCCAAATCCACATCCGCGGCCATGCTAATCTAGAGCCAAAGAGTCCCTAGAAAAACGTGTTTAACTAGAAATGAGTGTATCCCATCAGCAGAATGCATTGAATATATGACATTGAGTTTAACTTCATTGTAAATGTCTATAAGATGCACTGGAAATGATTGATTTTATCATTTATAGTATTTTGACTTTGTTTGAAAAAGTGAAGTAGAGAATGTGAAAATCCAGATTCGTCCCAGCCCGATTTCGTTCAAAATGACGGTAACCATTTTCGCCGGGGTGCGTTTTTCTTGCATACTAAATGAGACAATATCATTTAAATAATATAGGGTGTTCTCCATGAGAAATGCTTAGAAAGTGTGACAATTGAGGGTGGAATCTGGTTGATTTACTTTGAAAAAAAGAAGGAATTTGTTTGGTGTATAGTGACCTAAATAGTCTGAGATGTTCTTCTCTTGACTTTCATGAACATGTAATCGTACTTAACCTTCTACTTCTCCTTATGCTACACACTATAAAAAAACGCACGCACCTGTTGGATCGAACTTGAAGACTTTCCCAGATAAGTAGCAGGCGACCAATAGATTGTCGTCTGTGTCAACCGTCATGCCGTCTGGAAACCCATACTCATTCATATCCTTGTCTTGAAGGTCCACTATCACCCGCTCATTGCCTGGTTAAATGGAATTTGGGAAAGTGAACCTTGAACATAATTCATCCTAACTCGACCGCTAGCTAAGCCCGTGTAGCTCAGTTGGTAGCGACGTTGGCTGTTAATCAAGTTCGAATCCCAGCTCGGCCAATATTCATTCCGACGTTTGATAAAAGTCACTTTGACAAGCGTCATTCGTCTACCACAAAAGGGCGAACAGTCTATGTGGAAAAGCAGCTTGTTGGTTGGAAAGACTATTGTGTTGAGTACTGGTATGAGATAGTCAGGAAACACACGAATAGGTGAACTGGCCGCCGTGATATGAATGAAGAAATGTCGACAACATATAGTAAGTTGTATGTGTAAGAATACCTGGTTTGGTTTTACTGTCATGTTGGCAATGTTTATTTTACTGTTGTATTTATAAACCGCATCTAACGATTTGTGTGTATAAAAGTCTCGCAAAAGTATTCACTGTCCTCGTATATGTAATAAACGTGTACATATTACCCAAATGCATCTTCTGACAAAAAGATAGGAAAACTGATACAATTTATATAGTTTGTTTTATTGGGGTTTTACGCCGTTTACAACATTATTTCAGTTATATCACGGCGACAGTGAACTTATTCATTATTAAACAAACCAGTACTAAGTTAGGAAATGTGCTTTGCCTAAGGGCACTCAGTCATAACCGCCGCGACTGGGGATAGAACCCGGGACGCCCCGTTCCATATCTATATGGCCGATCCCCGGTAGCTCAGTCGGTAGCGGTGCGGGCTGTCAATCAAGGGGTTGTGAGTTCGAATCCCGGCTCGGCCAACTTTCTTTCCGACGATTGACAAAAGTCAAAACTAAAAATAATGGAAATTATCTTGGGGAGAAACTCAGTTTAAACTACTTGGAATTTGTTTTCATGTAAATCTTAAAAAAATGTTCGACTTAAATTTCGAACCAAAATTAAGAAGTATAAAAAATACTATATCTTATTGGAAGAGAAGAAATTTAACACCCATAGGGAAAATAACAGTCGTAAAATCGCTATTGATACCATTACTTTCACACTTGTTTATAAGTTTACCATCACCTACAAACGAATTTATAAAACAATTAAATGATATATTGTTAGATTTTGTATGGGATGGAAAAGCAACAATAAAAATAAATGTTTTTATTAAAAGCTTTGCTGAAGGAGGTTTAAAGATGATAGATGTAAAAAGTTATATAAACAGTATGAACATAAAGTGGCTCAAGAATTTAATCATTTGTGGAGATAATAAATGCTATAAAGTAGTCAATAATGTATTTGATGTTAATAAACTGTTTAATTTAGGAAAACACTACGCTGTACAAGTTTCAAAAACAATAAAAAATGAATTTTGGATCGATGTACTGAAGTCGTACATTTTGTTTATTGAAAAATCGCAACTCAAAGAATGGGAACAAATAGTGAATATGCCTTTGTTTTTTATAATGAAAATTTTTAGGTCAATTTTAAACATGTCTTTATACCAGAATTGTATGACAATGGATTTAGATTGGTTAAAGATATATTAGACGAAAAGGGCAACTTTATAAGTTTAACATCTACAGAAAATAGTATTAGTAAAAAAATAAACCTTTTATCTTTCTATGGACTTAGAAATACAGTTAACGTTTTCATTACAAAGACACACTTTTTAAAAACGGATAATTCACTTTCTAGATATCACAACCCTTCCATTAACTGCTATTTAAATCCAATTTTAACTAAAAAAGACACTAATAAATATGTCTATAATACGTTAATACATAATCAAGAAGTACCTACCAGTCAGATCAAATGGACTTCTCTGTATCCAAATTCCAACATTGATTGGAAAATAACATATGGTAATATATTTAGATGTACAAAAGACACTTGTATTCAATGGTTTCAAACAAGAACAGTTCATAGAATAATAGCGACAAATTCTCTCTTATTTAAAATGAAATTAGTCGAAACAAATTTGTGTTCTTTTTGTGAATCAAACGAAATAACTCTAATACATCTGTTCTATGAATGCGAAAAGGTAAAACCTTTTCTACAAATGATTTTACATAAGATTAGGGAACTAGATCCAACTATACAAATAACAAGCTCATACATACTCTTGGGGTTTTGTAAAACAACTTTAAACTGGAGATCTTATTTTTAGAAATAAAACGTTATATATACTCGTGTAAAACAAAACTAATTACACCTTCAAATACTAGCCTAATAAATCGACTACGTTTAGCCTCGAACATTTACAATTCCACAAGACAAGCCGAATCAGATAAAGAAAGCTGGACCATTGTAAGATATATGTTACAAAACCACTCTTAACTTCTGATATAGACTTATATTCGTATTACAAACAGAAAAATGCCTGCTTTTATTTTGTTTGTTTGTTTGTTTGTTTTTCTGTTATCTTTTAAAGCTTCCTTTTCCCATCATAAAAATGTATAGCTTTATTAACATGTGTGAAACTTAAAAACCTTTTATAAGTTTGACCCCCTATTTATTGATTCATAGATCTAATAAAACAAATTTACTGTAAGGTATGAGGGAGGATGGCCACGACCTTCACATATCTATGCACGTGGCAAATAAAATCATATATTAGAAAGAAAAAAAAAAATATATAAAAAAAACAATAAATAAAAAAAAAAGAAATTATATTTTAACTGATAAATGTTGTATCATTTCTAATGGCTGGCACCTTTTAATAATTGTTATATGAGTTTGTTCACGGGAAAAGGTACAAGTTGACTTAAGTGAACCGTATACATCCAGATCAGCCTAAACATCCGAACAATCCTAAAATAAACTTGTCGGCAGAATAGGTCAACGTGTCTAGATTGTGATAAAGATGATCTGAACCTACACTGTTCAGAAACGCAAACGTGTACCATATCCCATGCACTGGATTCTATATATGTTTTCTATGAACGAGCTAATGTATGTAATTTCGCTTACTTATTGCGCCTGTAGCCAACTCATAATCATAGCCATAAACCTTCCTCGGTATGGAATCAATGTAGTACATTGTTTTATTGTCTGCGGTCCATGCCAGTCCGTTCGATATAGTCACTCCTTCCTTCTTCTTCGTGACGCTGCCATCTAGATCCACACAGTATAAACTACCCAGATTCGGCTCAACCTGGGTCGCTTTCTTCTCAAATCCCATCGTGCCTTCAATTAAAAAAAGTAATATCCATCGTGACATTGGCATTGGCATTGATGTTAGCGAAATATTTCTGGTCCACTGGTTAAACCATGTCCAACTTTACTTTTTGGAAGAGTCATTGGCCAATTCTACGAATATGAAGATAAAAGTGTTGAGATAAGCAGCCAACATTGTGGAGCTTGGTCAAAAGACGCGGATAAGCCGATTGATACCACCGTATAATGAGGTTGTGATACATGAAGCAGTATAACAAAGTGCTGCCATGGTACATGAAGCAGTATTACAAAGTGCTGCCGTGGTACATGAAGCAGTTTGATCAAGTATTATCATGGTACATGAAGCAGTATCGCAAAGTACTGCGTACTGCCGTATATGAAGCAGTTTGACCAAGTATTATCATGGTACATGGAGCAGTATAACAAAGTACTGCCGTGGTACATGAAGCAGTTTGATCAAGTATTATCATGGTACATGAAGCCGTATTACAAAGTACTGCCGTAGTACATGAAACAGTTTGATCAAGAAGTACCATGGTGCATGAAGCAGTATAATAAAGTACTGTCGTGGAACATGAAGCAGTTTGACCAAGTAGTATCATTGTACATGAGGCAGTATCACAAAGTACTGCCGTGGTACATAAAGCAGTTTGACCAAGTATTATCATGGTACATGAAGCAGTATCACAAAGTACTTCCGTGATACATGAAGCAGTTTTACCAAATATAAGCATGGTACATGAAGCAGTATCACAAAGTACTGCCGTGGTACATGAATCAGTTTGACCAAGTATTATCATGGTACATGAAGCAGTATCACAAAGTACTGCCATGGTACATGAAGCAGTATCACAAAGTACTGCAGTGGTACATAAAACAGTTTGACCAAGTATTATCATCTTACATGAAGCAGTATCACAAAGTACTTCCGAGATACATGAAGCAGTTTGACCAAATATTTGCATGGTACCTGAATCAGTATCACAAAGTACTGCTGTGGTACATGAAGCAGTTTGACCAAGTGTTATCATGGTACATGAAGCAGTATCACAAAGTACTGCCATGGTACATGAAGCAGTTTGACCAAGTAGTATCATGGTACATGACGCAGTATCACCACAATGTATCATGGTACATGAAGCAGTATCACAAAGTACTGCTGTGGTACATGAAGCAGTATGATTGATTACTGCCATGTTAAATGAAGCAGTGTAAGCGAGAACTGCTGTTGTATTTGAAGATACATGAAGCAGTATCACCAAGAAGTATCACTGTACATGAAGCAGTATCACCAAGTACTGCCGTGGTACATGATGCAGTATGACCAAGTACTGCCATGTTAAATGAAGCAGTGTAACCGAGAACTGTTGTTGTATTTGATGGTACATGAAGCAGTATGACCAAGTTCTGCCGTGGTACATGAAGTAATATAAGCAAGTACTGTCTAGGTGCATGAAGCAGTTTGACCAAGGACTGCCAAGCTAGTTTGTCTTATCGCCATATGTAAATTAAAACTTGATTATTGTTGTCTTTTATAGTATTGATCTAACTTAATTATATATCTACTTGTAAAGTTCCGTTTCAATAAATGGACCTTGCGATATGAAAAGACTTACACGAATATCGGAAGATTCCGGAAAATGCGTTCGACCAAACACTGACTATACAAGAAAACAAAATGATTGTCATTGTCATTAATTTCAAAATCTTCTTAAGCAATACCAAATCAATATCTTGGTCATCAGATTCGCCGAATCTAAAAATTCGAAAATTAAAAAAAGAAAAATGAATTATTTAATTTAACAACCGCTCACGCATCAATAAAAAAAAAAACCGGTAGATCTATTTGAAATTTGTTTCATCGTTTTATAAATCTTGTATTTGGAGATATGAATTGGTTTTGAAGTTGAAATACAACATGAATCGGATAGACTATCGCCAATTCAGATGTAAATGAATTCTTCAAACCAAGTAAAAACATTCTTACCACACCAAAGCCTACCGGTTTGATCACATTTCCCATCATTGAGTTTAGTCTGCTTCCCCTCATCCACCGTATGTAATACAATAACTTCCTTCGTATCCCAGTTAAAAGTGGCGATTTTCTGTCCTAGACCAATCACGTAACCACCCTGTTTTCGTGGAATAATGAATGAAACGGATGTGTCTGTAATATAATAGAATAATATTCGTGTTCAAGTTATAACCGAGTTATAGTTTATTTCATGGATGCAGTAAACATTTCATACACGTCCACAGGTATAAGTTATTCCGTTTTCATTGCTGATATGAATGAAACAGTTACTACACTTAATCCATTTCCACATACAATACATAGGCAACAGATGACTTTGTAAATGTTGCAATATTAGCCATGTAAATAACACAAAACGATACGTACCGAATTTGTACGACTCGCTCTCTTGGGTTTTGGAATTCCATCTATGTACGGTACCATCGTTGACAGAAACATACAGCAGGGTACCAGTGGTTTCGTCCCAGTGTGGCCCTTCGCCAATAGATTCACAACTGTTCTTTATCAATATTTCTACAGACATCTTCACGAATTTAGCTGGTTTTCTGTAGATTCACTGAAAATAAAATGTTAATCGAAAAAGGCAATGTAATAATCGTCATTATGTATATCCCAAACGCGAATGGACGAAATAAAATAAGAACACAAATATTTGAGCTAGACTAAAGTTTATCTAAGACTGTAAGGCAGTGGAAATAAACTACAGCGTTCCTAATGCATCAAACAGTAGACAATACTGACAATGGCGGACAATATATTACAGGCAAGTCAAAGGTTACAATAACTTTAGGATAACATTCTGATTAACCTTTATGTCGCATATGTGTAATTAACTTCGTTATCTATACTGTGTTGAACATGTCACCTAGACAATCGTTAATAACTGCACAAAATTTCGTTGGTAAAAGCCATACACTTCTTTTGAATTCCTTGCAGTTTAGATAAAGTTATATCAATACTTATTGATTAAACTCGTAAACATATGAACGTATTACATAATGACGATATATGTACATCAGTTGCAATTCGCGTTATGCATGCTACTACGAGAAGGTGGTTAAAATACCAGCGGTGATCCAGAAGTAGGTCTATTGTCACAATTTCGACATAAATCAAACTTATGGAAAATAAATTGAGTGTATTAAAAGGCCACATTTCTCTGACATATATGAAAAATATTTGAATAATTGCTTGAAAAATAAATATAAAAAGTCAGTATTATTATAGATTGTGAACCATAACTAGAGGCTATTTATAGTATCACGGTCCTGTGTAGGATTTTCCAAATGTTCTCAATCGAAAACAAATCCGTCATTATTATTATTGTTTATGAACCATATAGCGTTAACATCAGAGACATGATAATGAACACATCAGATAGATGATGACGTACACATCAGAAACCCGATACCGTTCAAATCAGATACATGATAGCATAAACATCAAATACGTTGTGACGTACACATCAGATAAATGTTAACATCTTAATTATATACATGATTACGTATGAATTAGATAAATGATGACGTATAAATCAGATACATAATAACAAACACATCAAATACATGATTACGAACAAAGCAGAGAAAGAAAACGTTCAAATCAGATGTATAATAACGTACAATATCAAACACTTGTTAATGTCAAAATCAGATACAAGAAAACATATATATCAGATGCATGAAAACGTTCAAATCAGATTTATGATAACGAACACATTAGATCAAGATATCGTCCAAATCACACACAAGATGACGTCCCAATCAGATACATGATATCGTTACATTCCGAATACATGATAATATACACATCAGACATATTTTTTTTTTTTTCTTTTTTTTTTTTTTTTTTTTTCAATTACCATTGGTAACCCATTTATTTCCCCGTAAATAAGTATGTTATGGGTCGGGGTCTACCCATCGCACACTGTACAGATTTTACATATTATTTACAATTCTCTCATTCCTTATTCTCTCATACAGTGGGCAACTAATCAATTATTTACTTATGGTAGCTGAATCTTTGAAAAACAAAAAATTGAATCTGCTCTCTCCATCAACCAAGGTCACTATTCTTTATAAATTTGGAATAAATACCCAATACATGTATAACACGATCAATTTTAGTCAGGGTTAATAGTTTTGATTCACATTTTTACTTAGATAGCATTTCGTAGAATATTACAATATGGGTTCCATTCTTTTTCAAACATTTCTAGGATTTCATTGCTTATTGCAAGACTTTCTAGTACTTTATATGTTCTTTTAAGTTTATTTTTTAAATGTATTATTGATAATGGGGCCTCAACATGTTTTGTGTTAAAAATATAAAATTTTGTTTCTAATAATATGTATAATTGTACTGATGTTAGTTCATTTCCTATATTAAACAAGAAAGTTTCTTCGGAAATCTCGAAAGGATTTTCGTGAAATAACCAAGTTTTTAACTCATTTAAAATAGATTGTGTCTTGGGGCAGGACCAAAGCATATGCGTTATAGTTTCCTCTTGTGAGCAGTAGAGACAAAGTGGACTATCTTTTATTTTTATTTTATGTAAAAAGTGTCTATTTGATAAAATTCTGTGATTTATTCTTATCTGGAACCATTGTAATGTAGTATTTATTGGTTTTTGAAATGGGAATTTGTAGATATTTTTCCAAATTTCCTCACTAAAATTATATTGTAAATTCCATTTTATTTGCGCTGTTGGCAAACTTTTGTTTACGTTAAGAACCTCATACATATCTTTTGAGCCTTTTTTGTGTTTTAAAAGTAATTGTATATTAGCTGGCATTATTGGGTACTGTAGTTTTGATGTTAATTCAAGAATATTCAGACATATGATAACGTATAATTCAGAAACCTGAGTAACGTACATATCGGATACATAATAATTTAAAAAATTGTTATATGATGACCTACAAATCAGATACCTGATAACGTTCAAATCACATACATGAACACGTACACATCAGAAACATGACACCGTTCAGATCGGATATATGAATAGGTACGAAACAGATACATGATAATGTCACAATTAGATACTTTATGACTTACATATCAGATACACGATGATGTTCACATCAGATACACGATGATGTTCACATCAGATACATATTACCGTATGAATCAGATACAATATACCGTACAAATAAGATTTATGATAACTTGCCATCAACATTTATGATAACGTATATAGCAAATACAATATAACGTACACATAAGATACATGATAACGTAGAAATCAGATTCATGTTAACGTAGAAATCAAGCACATGAGTATGTACAAAACAGATACATAATAACGTACAAATCAGATACATGATAACGTACAAATCAGATACATGATAACGTACAAATCAGATACATGATAACATATGTATCGGATTTTATCTTTATATTAAACACACAACATTGCTGCGATACAATTGAGCCGCGTCTATAGATTTTGGGTCTTACTGCAATTATGATCGGTGAACAGTTAAGACTCAGGTGCGCTTCTACATGCGCTCAGTGTCACTGGAGTCTTCACTTTCCGCATACATGTATGAAATCCATTTGCATCACTGAAGATAGTTTATCAAATTGTCCTGGTAAGAGCGAAGCTGCCAAGCCCTAGTAGGTCAGTTGTTCGAATCCTAGATCGCTCTGTGAGTTCGAACCCTAGATCGGCTAACCTTGTATCCCGCGTTTGACGTAAGTCAATTCGACAACGGAGATAACGACTTATATGGAAAAGCAGCCAGTTTCGTGGAAAGTCTGTTGTGCGGATTACTAGAATAAGAAGGCCGAGAAACACATGTATAGGGGATCTGGCCGTCGTGATATGACTGAACAATCGAAAACGGCGTTAAACCTTAATAAATCAATCAAATACTTAGCGTGAAGTCAACCGTTAAATTCTAACATAAATCTATGCGATGCTAATATATATATATTTTACTTCACCAATCAACATACTGTATGTAATTAAAATGCTATCCCTATAGCAACGTAGCAGGTTGTTATACGATTACTACTTTTTAGAGTATTCCCATTTTAAGCATTTGAAATTGAAAGCAAATCTCGATGGATAACATTTTGAGTCAAATTCGAAAACATTGTAGCTACTAAAGAATTCTGAACAGTGAAGTATAAAATAGCTCACAAATTTATCTGGCCTGCGGTTCATATGATGTATCAAATATCACACGGTCATAAACAAATAGAGGACCCTGTAAAAATCTAGGTCGACTAAACCATATCTTATCTCGAAGTATTTGCGTAGACGTTTAACTCAAAACAAATGTAGTTTGTAATGAGGGTTTCTGTTCCCATACTAGATTTGAAAATAATGAATTTAAAAGTCTTCTGTCACAGAGGCACGCACCCAAAGTGAAGATACGCTCGAACATAGCTATAGATATCTATATATTTTCCACTTTAACATTTTCGAGATCCTTTCGTATTTAAGGTACATGTATGTGAAGTTGTCACGAAGTTCGATATTCGGTAATCGATATTCAAAACCGATATGAATTTCGAGCTGAAACGAATATAAAGCCAGCACCAGATTCGTAAACTCCGTTACGCATTGAAATATACGTTAACTTTATTATTTAGTAGGACGATCTGAATGTCGAGCCAGATCGCTATTCGGGAATATAGTGCTATCGTCTTTCTGATCATGTAGACCGATTTGAATATCGATTTGAATATAGAGCCAGGTCGATATTCGGGAAAATGGTGATATCGTCTCTTGTAGCAATATGGCAAGCTACATCAAATTGTCCACGAGGAAAACACAGGTAAATAAACGAAATTGTATAGTGGTACTTTTTGTAAGCTTTATTGTAAAGATATAATTCGAAGGGGAACTCGAGAGAGAGTCACACGACTCTCTGCAGACTCCATGCCTCTCCTCCCTATCTCTATATATCTAGAGACATTTATATACTACAGGGCTGGCGCCGTATACACGTGATTTCTCGTATATAGTCATACCTTCAATGGATCTAATATATCACGTGTATATATCTAACCTCACTGTGTTACATGCGTCCCCCTCTTAATAAATTTTCACCCAGAACATTTTACAAATATATTAGTAACACATTGGGCTGACGCAGCCCTACACATTTGAAGATAACTATAATAAACAGTGCATGCATAAACCAAACACATCATTTTATATGCACAATTACAAATATAAAAACAAATTCTTCAAAATCAGTATGCACTTATGTATCAATAAGTAAAGGAATTAATTGTTCAAAAGTTATTTCTGTTTCTGTAATTTGTCCGAACCGGATGGTTAAAGCACGGCGTTGGTTTTCGGGTGTGGGAAAGGATCTCATACATGTCATAATAACTTTTCCAGGAATTCCATTCAAGGGACTGACAGGTGGTCAATATATATAAATCAATTTCCAGTTCCTAATACGTTCATTGGATCTTGTAGAGTAACAATATACTCACAGGTATGTATCTAAACTGTTGATCCCCCGATGTGTTAGCATTTCCCCCACTCTTTATCATCTTAGTGGACACTAAACGTGTGTCAATCACCATCATTGCCTTGTTAGCACAAACACAAAAGCTGACTATACGCTGATAATGTATGATCTCGATGTGATTATAATGTCCTCACATGAAAACAACATGAACGTAGTATAGGGTTACAATAGATATACGATTCTATAGACTGCAGCTTAACTGCTACAAACACATAAAAACATAATTAGTTCATTTCCGGAACATCATGAGCCCCATTGTTCAAAAAACAAACTCGGATACATCATACAGGTACTTTCTGGGCGTCTCACCGGCCCTGTTAACCCTTCTCTGGACGGCGCTGAAACGGTTGGCGGTGGGTTCCCGCCATTATCCACGGTTTGGAGTTTTGTCTCGCCCCTTTGTCATTCATTTACGCAAACAATTTGGCAGACAGTTAATTAAAATGCTACATTTTCTTTTGCAACAACATATTAAGCCTTATATGACCACCCCTATTGATACGCGACGAACTTACGTTAATTATTTTTCTGTTACTTTTAAATTCTAACTATCTAATCAAATTATCGATAGGCAAGTTCTTTATTTCTGATAAAGTCGTGGGAATTTGAATTTCAGAAAAGTTTGCAAAGGATCATTGAGCTTATCCCATAGCACGTTTTGGGAAATGTTCACCGCCCTTATATCAAATGTGTTGATCATAGTTGCAGGGGTAACTCCTACAACATACGGTGCTGCGAGTGTGAAATGCAGTGCATTCCTGTTTGAGCTCAGTTAAGTCAATATGTGATTTAACTTCAACTTTCGTATGCAGGCCTTCACATACAAAATCGAAATGTAGATCTACTCTTGATATAATTACCAATTTGTTTCGGACTAAATGGAAAACTATAGGTAAGTTTTGCATGGTAACCGAAGTCAGACAATGTTTATTGGACATGATAAATTGGTTTCGGAGATATATTTGGTACAGATAGATATACCTCGAACTGTTCGTCAAGCCTTATCATTGGTATTGAGAGCACACTCATTATTTTCCCCTCTATAAACACCGTTGTGCTCGTTATTTATCTATAACTTTACGGTTGGTCACTGGGTGCGATATGGTCTAAGTTTAATGAGAGGGTGGGTACCTGTATACATTTTCATACTATAACTCAGGTCTATATCTGTGTCTGCACAGATTTCTCTATTTGTACGCATCATTTTAATGACCTGTTGTTTGTATATCGGCGACGCGTCGAGGTTAACCATCTCAGTATTCGGAGAAACGACTATCTGACGACTAATGGGATCGTCTAAAATGGACATATCAACAGAGCAGACATTTGCATTACAGCCCACTTCCCTCATAGGCTGCCAAATGGAAAGTATTTGCGTTTAAATGTTGCCCCGACTTATGGATTCCAGCAAATTCGTTGTTTCTTTTTACACATTCCAAAGCATAGTGGCCTGGCTCTCCACATTGATAACAGATAACGCTTTTTCTGTATCGACCCTTCTCTTGCCTGATTTGCGCAAGATTTACTTGCCCGTCACGTTTCCGCGCTCTACAATCTGCAATTAGGTGACCTACCTTGTGATAGTAATTACACTTAATTTTCTGTCGATAGTGATCTACCTCCATCGGGACGGCCTCTCTATATATATCTCTCTAATCTCATTGTGTTACACTCTCTGGCCATGTAGAAGAGCGAATATCGATTTGAATACAAAGCCAGGTCGTTATTCGGGGATAAGGTTTCATCGTCATTCTGTTCACGTAAAAGCGCAAATACCGATTTGATTGATTGATTGATTGATTGATTGATTGATTGATTGGTGAACTAGAGGCACGCCAATTACCGTAAACATGTAAGCGCTTTATAGACACAACAGCAACATTGGCGTGTGAAGCCTTAAATTTTACTGTATCCCGAATAATGACGACTACAGAATACTGCAATATTTAAATAGAAACAACGCCAATCTATCGTCTAAAATGTTGGTAAATAGACCTAACATTCTATTGTAGAGATGTCGGCAGTCTTCGCAAAAAACTTCAGTCCTGACTGACAACTTTTCATACACATTTTCATCCATGACCTTCTTTGTTAAACCATCCGATTACTTCTTTTACAGTAATTGGTTGGTTAAACAAAGAAGGCCATAGAGGAAAATGAGCTTTCTCAGACTGACATTTTTAAAAATATTTCGTAAATTCTTTGAATTCGCACCACTGCAATTTCGTACAACATAATTATACAAAATCCTAGGAAATAAAAAAGTGTTACGTATATGTTTATGGCAGAAGGGGGCCTGGTCACAATGAGTTAAATGGTATGATATGTTATTATCAAATATCGGATTTATGCTGCACTACATCATGAGTACATGTTAAATCCTGTTTAGAATTATGCAATAAGATAAAGACAAAGAGAATGGGATACATTTTAACTAAATCGTGGTACTGTGGCAAATATACCGTGTAGCGAATTCGATTTGTAATAGTTTACCAAAGTTGCGTCCCTTTCTTTAATCTGATCCATTTGTATAAACATAGGTCAACAACAAATAAGTAAACATTAATACTGGTTAGTACTAATTTAAATATCCGATAAAGCCTTTAGATTGTTCAGATACATGCATATATGGTCAATGCTCACACTACATACCCAGCATGTGGTTTATTTTGTTTATAATTTACCCTTTCCCACATACAATAAGTCTGCAGCAAGTTGTCAAGTCCAAAAGATAAAGAAAAATTATAAATGATAGTATGAATATTGAATAGAGTTGAAATCATTGTGACAAATGGAGAAATTGCGTATACATGAGGGAAACTTTTAAACTGGTTGTTCCAGTTAACAAAATCCTAATTTACCGGTTTATTGCTATAGAGATATAGAAGGAGTCCCATGTTATCGTCAAGCTTTTTTAAAATTGTCTATATATATGGTAATATATCTATTTACATTTGAAACTTATTTTCAACAATTGAATATAGGATGGGTAAATCAGGAATTTCTCTCAATCTACATGTTCATGTCACAATCTGTATGTATCAAAATCCATCAAGGGGCTGGTGAATTGTTCCAAACTTTAATGTTATCACATGAGTGTGGTATTTCAATGGGTAGATGTTAATGTTTTCTGAATTATCTACGATATGATTCAAAATTTTGTAATTAAACAGGATTCTCGTTATACTTGTGCCAAAATGACAAACATTTGTTTCTAGTTATATGTATGTTTTTTTATTTTTTATTGGTCGACCAAGCAAGAAAACCCCATTTCCTGTCCCTAATATGTGTTAGTGTCGGTGTTTACTGTACAGGAGACAACTACAGCAAGGAGATCCCTTGTATGATGGCCACTTATACGCAATGTCAATGTAAAGGTCAATACAGAAAAAGAGGAAGACGTCTTAATTCCCTACTTGGACTGATATTCTAAAGCCAAACTTGGCCTACACAGGCTATATTGCACCTCCTTTAGTGACCAATTATATACACACAACTAAGAATTCCGAAATTTCTAAATTAGTTTTTGCTAGGTGATAAAATCATGGCTGAGAGTGGGTTTACTATAGCCGGTGAATTTTGACTTTTGTGCTAACTTAGTAGGGGGAGTAAGTTTAACATTCAAGATTTCATGAATTTCATAAGCAGATACAATAGAACCTTGATGGATCTGATAGATGCTGAGCGTATTTATGTGAAACGGGCAAATTTGGGAGTATTGGTCAACTTCAGAGAATTAATGATTGAAGAGGACACTTTGGATAAGATCATTTTGATAAACACTGAAACTGAAAGTGCTCTTTTTTATTCATTGAAATAAATTTTAAAATAGCTGTTATCATTTCACACATGAAGCAAATAAACTGAAAATTATGCAAATTCTAAAAAAATGTAGCATATTATAGCATTTTCTCAGAAAAATCAGACAACAGCAGACTTATTTGAAAACAACTCCGCAAAAACCTGTACAACATAGATCTATCAATTGTCATATCATTATTGTATACAATCGAAAACATTGTCACAAAAAGAGAAATTACTCGTCCACATTTTCGAATTTTGCAACAATCATGTCAATGTTACAATTCTGCAGCAGTCGACTTTAAGCAAATTTTGTCCAAAAAATAGAAAATCGTTTTAAGCAATTTCTTCTTTTGTCACTATGTTTTCAAATAGCCGTCTGCTACAGAGGCGTCAGAAAGTTTCTATATGAGGGAACGTGTTAAGGTTATAAGTCATCTGCATGTGGGACAGGGTTAAACACTAATATTTGCTTACAAGTACATAGAGCCTTTGGGTTCACACATTTAATATCATGACAAATGATAGTATAATGTAATTTGTGAAAATAACTCATTTGAAAACATAAGTGCAATTGGAAATCAAAGCGCTGAAGGCACTGCATTTGTTTGGGTATATAAAACTGTTCAACGGCCAGGGAAGAAGACAGTGCAATTTAAGAATACAACATTACAAATTTCTACGTAGTTACAAGGGAATCTATGTTTTTGCACTTCCTGTAATGATTTAAAGGTCCCCTTTGAATAAGGAAGTATATTTATTTAGTCTAAATTTCTGTTGTTTTTAGAACTGTAGGGGTGATTACTGGGTATCCCCTATTGATTGAGATATATTTTCTTTCCGCCTATATTTGATTTAGTTGACTTGTAGAATGCGTAAAACTGTAAAAGAATATCTCAGCGTGGTCGCGATCGAAAGTCCCAGTCGTTAATTAATTAAGCAATGATTAAATATTTAAGGATGCGATCTTAGGCACCCCAAACAAATAACATTGGCGAAAAGGGAGCAACATTTATAAATTGCACTGTATTCAACCAGTTAAAAATGCACAAAAAGAAGATAACTACTATTTATATTTTGTCTGTCATCTGACAGTCAAGCAGGTAAGTCTCCAGGGCAAGAAATGTGGATGCTTGTAGAGCCTTCGACGGAAACAAACCTTTTTCATACCAGAGAACTCCCAGGAACGCTTCAGAATCTGTGTACTTTTTTTATTTATAAAATCTTTATAGAACCTTACACGGGTTTTGATTAAAAATTTATTAAAATTTAAATACGGCATGGAACTTATTTTTGTATTGCATTTTTATACATTTATAACATTATTGTATAAGTGTTTATTTTTTGTATCGCATGATCTATAATAACTTAAATACAGAAAACCTATGTTATTTATTTCAATAAAGGGAGGTAATTCTACAAAAACATAAGAAATCACTATTTCGAGCGACTTACTCCGTCAAGTTTTCGCAGTTTACATTTTACTTCCGATTACTTCCCTTTATACATGAAACTGAAGAGAAAGCTTTAAGACTTTCAATAGACATATATTTGAGATACGTTTTCAAAATATTTCTTATTTTTGTTTATTTCACTTGTTTATGTGTCCGAAGATTTGCTCTATATTCTATAGCGTCAGCATTTTCCCACTATATTGCATTTGTCCGCATTTTCCCTCTATAATATATGTGTCCGCAGATCGCGTCCGCACTTTAGACCCTCCCCCCATACCGTTGTATTTATAAATAGAATTCGACGATCACGATTTCTCTGCAAATGTGTTACTCTCATTTTAAATGCATTTTATGACGCACATATTTGTTTTTTTAATTCTTTATACTATATTTATATGGCCGACAAGGCACAAAGAAAATATTTTCAATTCTGTTTTTATCTACATTTTCAATGCGTGATTGAAAATTCAAATACCGTATCTGGAGCTTAAATCGGAAATAGTTTTCCCTGTAGCAGTTCACTCATTGAGATTTATAAATCTCTCCGCGTTCTTGTTTTAAAATACAATGTTTCATTTTATTTCCAAATTCTCTTTGAATATAAGAACCACATAAGAAAACAAAGACGATATAAATATATCATTATTTCAAAAATCGTGATACATTTGAAAAGTAAGAGCAAGTATTGAGTACTACTTTCACGCGTATGAAATTCATGGAATTTTCGATAAGACGTATGGCTTCAGAATTGCAGTAACTAAATTTGTTTGTTCCAAACAAATAAAAATGCTCAAAATGAGCAGTTTCTCCTTTTACCACAATGTTTTCAACTCTTTTCAATAATTATACTTAATTTAATTGAGTTTTGCAGTATTTCTTTCCAAAATGTATTCAAATGGTTGCTGTTGAATGTGGGAAATATATGAATATTATAGAAAGTAGACAATTGCATTATGAGATACAGTAAGATCCACTAAAAGTAAAGAATAAATTGTTCAATAAAAGCAATTTCAATTTTCTCTCAGTAGGTTTTACACATCAATGCTTCAGATATTTCATAAGTCACCCACATCAAAAAAGAATTGAAAACAGAAAAGTAGTCCTAACTGACAATAATAAAACAAAATATTTCTTTAGTTTTTAAATTATAAAGGTACATACATTTTAGAGTAATTTCAGTTTTCTTAACCCTTTCCAACATGCAACAAATATGCAGCAGACCACTTTGAAAAAAATTACACAACATTTTGGAAAATTTCTATATTCAAAAATATTATTATTATTAGTTGCAAACATGTTGGCAAAAGGGGAAATTACTCATTATGAACAATACTTTTTTTGTCACACTGTTTTCAAAATGTGTCTGCTGCAGAGGCTTTAGAAAGCATCTACATGTAAACACGGGTTATCCCTTTACCACTTACAGACTATTTCTACTGATGTATCAGAAGCAGGCAACATGTAAACACAAAGTGAGGGAAAAAACAGGACTTTCTCATGATGATTAATTTCAATTTTTCCCTTTAAGATTTGCATATTATCTCAGAATTGTACTTTCTTACATTAAGATTTATTTAGCTTTCCTCAAGACTTTGACAATTACAAATTAATCTGAATCAAATTCCTTATATGTGAGAATGTAAGAATACATACAATATTTATAACAATTAAAGTTAAGATTTGATCTTTAATGTTACACTTTTTACTTATTCTTAGATCAACTTCAATACGAAGGCTCATTGTTATCTATTGTGATCACTCACCGTCCACTGTACATCGTTTTGAGCAATTTCTTCTTTTTCTTGACATGTTTCTAAAACGGGATCTGCTACAGAGGCATCAGAAAGCGTCTATATGAGGGAAAGGGTTAATTAATCAAACGTCACATGAATATTCTCGTGATGACCATCATCAAAAAGTGTTCAACGACTTAAGTTCGATATAGAACTTTGGTTGCCAGGGATCAGAAAGGAGTGAAAATTGCAAAACTTTTAAATTCTCCTCCTCTGAATCCGCTTGCCAAATTCCAAGATAATTATGAAGAAACAATCTTTGGGTGATCCTCTAAGAAATTGGCAGCCATGTAGGTTCAGAAAAGGGGCAAAATGACAAAATGTCATTCTAATGAAAGACTTTAATTGCTTGTTTGCTTTCAAAATAAAGACGTAGAAATTATCCCTTAGTAACCCTTTACACAACTACTAGATTAATGATGGATTGTTTGGTGTTTTATGCTGCTTTCAACATTTATAGCTCACATAAGCTAACAGTTCTCATGGTGAGTTTTGTGATCGCCTTTTTTCCGTCATTTGTCTTTTGCTTATTAAAACTCACTATTATCATCTAATCTTCATGAAACTTATTCTGTTGTTTTATCTTGCTTATTTCTAGGCCAAGTTCAAATATTGGTCATGTCAGGTGCAAAAACTAGGTCACTAGATTAAATTGAAGGAAAATCTTGTTAACATTGTTGAGGCTGCATTTTTAACTTAAAAATAATGAAACTTTGAATAAATGGTTTGATGATATCTAGGCTAAGTTTGAATCTAGGTCATAACTCGTATTTTTAACTAGAATTGGTGTTTTGAAGATTGTAAGATTTGAATGTTGGTCATGTCTGATAAAAAAAAATAGGTCACTAGGCCAAAGTGAAGGAAAATATTGTTAACAGTCTGGAAGCAGTATTTTGTCAAAAAGATTGTCTTGTAATGATATCTAGGCCAAGTTCGAAAGAGTTGTTGTCATTGACTATGTGATGAACTATCAAGGGCCATTATGCTTTCAGCTTTATCACATGTTTCCTGGATAAGTTACAAGTACTACTGGTTTAGTTATCCTGACACTAGTAAGTCATTATTTGTTTACCCCGCCACCCTTAACGCCAAGAAGGGCAGCCATTACTTCCATTTTAAAGTATTTAGTATGACACGGCCGGGGATCTATCTAGGGTCTTCCTGCACCCGCAAATGACGCTCTACCATTACACCACCAAGGCGGTACACAATTGGTAAAAGTCATTTTGATTTTTTGAAGGACTAAGCAATTTTTCAGCATCAGATATGAGGTTAAATGAACTTAAAGCTTCAATTTACATCTACTCCTATTCCGCTCAATTATTCAACCGATCTTGATATGTTGAAACTCATGGCAGTCATGGTAGAAGCTATATTGATTGGCCGAAATAAATAACAATCTGGTGGCATCAGAAAAGGGGTCAATTGAACTTTAAATGTCATCTTCTCCAAATCCACCTAACCAATTACAATGTGGTCGATCCACTTGTTTATTATCGATATCAAGATGATTAACCCTTACCCACATGCAACACATCTGCTACATACGAAAACAACTTGGCAAGTAGATAACATATCTATAAATGAAAGTATAATTATTGATCAGGCATTGAGTATATATAGCTCATAATGAGCAATTAATCCTTTAGTCGCAAATGTTTCCTACGTCGTATAGAGGCTTAAGAAGCTTTATTAAGGAAATGGTAAAGCAGAAGCTTGACCTCCATAATTTGTTTTAGCCATATTGAATGGTTGCAAAAGGTTGCTAGGTGGCATCAGAAAAGGGCTGAAGTAAACAAATTTCCCCCTGATACAATCAGTTACACATTTGCTTCTATACCATCATTCAGATGACACATTAACGGGCATATTGGCCATTTTATCAAACATTGGTCATTATTAATTCATTATAAATTTTCTGAAAATCTTTACTTAATTATTTTCTGTTCGTATTAATAGACGACAGTAATACGAATTCCAAACATGTCATGATCATGCAAAACACCATCCTCGGTACCCAAGCTATTCATAAAATATATGATACCCTGGGCAAATTGGCTAGCGAAACTTCGTAAAGCATGCACCACGATTTCCTCCGTATCTACAAGGTAATTTGTGTATCGCCTGAGGTTTGTGTCAGGCGGCCAATCGAGCGGCTGCATTTCACCTCATGAATTATTCATGAGTACGAGATCTTTACAGCCAATTTGCCCAGGGTATCATATATTTTATGAATAGCCTGGGTACCGAGGATGGCAAAACACATGACATGAAGATTTTCATCGTCTATTTTTAAATATTGTTTGATGGCCATTGAATTCTCCTTAATGTTTTGTTTACAATCATTTTATGTTTTTGGTAGAGCTGCGCATGCGCGGCTTTGCCATAGTTTACATGTTGGATTTTGAAGTCACGTGATGTATATGCCGTTCACCGCCAATTAATGCAAATTTGTTTGACTAATTAACGAATACTTACAAAAGCAAACATGGAGTCATTAAGAAAAATAATATCCGATTATTCAAGCCTGTCATTTAAAATAACAAGTATTATTGTAAATATCATATTTGAATGTATATTGTCTTGGAATATTCTTACGCAAATCAACCTAAAATCAGAGAACGCCTCGTATCAAGTTTGAACCCTTTCTTCAACGAAGAGCCGTTTGTTTGATTCTGTTGAGAACGTAATCAATGGGCTTTCAATGCGAATGGCATAGCCTCTTTAAACATATTTTACTGCACGTATAGTACCGCACGTAAACGTTCTGCTTGACTCGCATGTGGATTTTCGATACAAGCTCTATATGATGCGAAACCTTCTTTTAACATGTAGTTCAACGTCATGATAAAGACAGGGTTTGTTTATCATAATAGAAACCATGAATATGCATACGGTTAACCAGATTATAAACATAGTAAGCGTTTTGCTAGACTTGCATTTGGCTTTTCATATACGTTCTATTTTGATGCGAAAATCAGCTGTAACGCAGTTAAAAGCCATGTTTAAGATGGGTTTGTTTATCTGACCTATTTAAAGAAAGAGCAGAATTTATGAATATTCATTATCTATGGTGGCCCTGGAAATAAAATACATTCACTTATTCTAGGTATCCAAATAAAATTACAAAGTCTCTTAATGTGTAAACATCATATTTAAGTGTACAAAATTATTTAGATATCACTACGCCAATATAGCACTTCACTGCGCAATTACCCTTTGTAAATTGTAACCCTTTCTTTACTCTCGGTAGAGATGTAAACATCAACTCGCCCGCTAACATAAGCGAGTGCAATACAGGATCGGGCTAGTACGAAATTCTAGGCGCTAGTCCATACATCTTCGTTCATATCCTTATGCATAATGATAGTATGCATTGCTTAGCCTTTTCATTCACTTTCTCTCAGTCCATCTATTCCTTCGACAAAGTTGCGTGTAGAACATGTGTTCGTTTCTAGTAACGAAGCCCATCAAAGTCGTTTTAGTTATGCATTCGTTTTCAAAAGGTCATTTTCCTTTCACATATATACCACAAGCAGGTTTCCGCAAAAACATGAGTTCAATCGACAATAAGTCAACGATTAACGATGATTTTTGCATTTTGGATAGGTGCTTTCGACAAGGTCCGCGTCTGAATTCCCGACTTCTAAGAAAGAGATTTCATCAAATCATTTGAGCGCTTTAAATTACGACGATTGCGAGCAATCTCCTTCGCAGATTTTTCGTTCCTTACACTCACCATACATGAATGGAATGAGTCGATAGTGTTAGAGAATGGATTGCGAGTTCTAAAGGTTTGTTTATAAAGCGTTTAGAATACTTTGATTATAATAGGGAGAACGAATAAGGATCGAATAAATCTTGCAAGAAATCGATCATTTCTTTCAGCCAAAATCAGGTAAATGACCCGCGGATATTGGTTGTTACAACATAACTGATTCATCCTTTTAGTCTAAATTTGTATTGCACAGTTCAACATTTGTTCGTTATGATTTTGACGCAATTCAAGATTTTGACGCGATTATTTCGTTCATAGAGTTGATTACTAACAGATGACTGAGTTGGTGATGGAAAGAATATTAAAAAGTTAAGTTAAGCTAAAACATACACAGGCAGGCGAGTGTTTCATTAGGATAAGTGCAACACTCAATTCCCAATCCTGCTTGCCCTTTAACAAATCACAACCCACCCCACAATATAAAAACTATGCAGCAGACGAATTTAAAAAAAAAATCTGAGCAAAGATACAGAAAATCACCTTTATTGTAAGTGTAATCATTGAATAAAGTTGAAAACATTGTTGCAAAAGGAGAAATTGCTTGTCATGAGGAATTTCTTCTTCTGCATCAATGTTTTCAAAAGTACGTATGCAGATGGGAAAGGTTAAATAAGAAACACTTTTTTAAAATGATAGTCAGTTGGCTATTCTAGTATATAATGTCCGTCTTAAATAATAATGACAAAACTTTCAAAAAACAAGAAAAACATTTTTTACAATTTAATTGAAAATATATTTAATCAAAGTTGTGAAAGTATAGTTGTCCCTTTCCGTGCTTTTTTTATGAGAGTTAGCAGCATCAACTCACAGGAAAAACTTATGCGATAGAGTTGACAAATAAAACATTGCCACAATGTCAGATTTGAGCTTTGTTTCTGTCAAACTGCTGAAGAAGACAACGCTGAGACACACATTTTGATTAAAAGTTTATTAAAAAAAACGATCGCAATTCTACTTTCAGTACTATCAGTACTTTGATTTCGTAAATAAGTAGCACCTATAGATATATTAAATAATAATGCAGTTAAACGTCTGTCGCGCTTCGGAACGTACACGGTACACTGCAGAATTATAACTAGATACGCATCTAGGGTAATGTACACCACATGTTTTCATTATAATCATCAATTTCAATCTTTTGAGTACTCCCGTTCTTCTAACCGCTAGTAAATAATGGTAGGCTGTATTTATTTGCTTCTCTTTAAATATTCAAAGTAGCTACGATATTGCAATTTATTTAGTAAATACATTAAAAATACAACAAATCAATGCTTGCATTTTTACAAGATAGCGAGAATGATATTTTCAACAATATCGATATGTGCTATCGTGAGAAGTGTGCATCGGTAACGCAATGTGTACACATTTCGTGAATCAATGAGTAGTGACGGGTTGATATTTATTCATGCTAAAATAATTACATTTCAGGTATATATCCAATTCGAGCAGTGAGCCATGACAAAAAGTCATGGATTGTTCTTTTATCCAAAATAGGGATGAGCATAAAAATATGCGCCCGTGTTGATAATAAGTAAAATTCTGACACACCACCAGTTCGAAGGCAAAGTTAGCGGTTTAACAAGAGCGTTGAACTCGTAATGCTAAGGACCCGTGTTCGAGTCGTAATGGATTACATGAACATCTTTTTGTTATGTATTTTATGTAGTTTCTAAGTAATTATTAATCGCGCAATGTCCTTAATTTTCGTGATTTTATATTTACCTGCGAAGGTATAAATGTGGCATACAAATGTAGAACGTATTATAGCATACACAGCCATGCAGTCGAAATCGCATTATAGTGATGATGATGATGATGATTATTATGATAATGATGATGGTATATTATTTACACTATTATTGTCAAGGTTTTTGATGAGCTTTATATAATATAGTTATAATGAATATTAAAAATTAAGAAAACAATGAAATCTAAAAATAAAACAAACAAATGAAATAATTAAACCTTAAATAAATATATGCATACATACAAATAATCAAAGCTAAATGAAAAAAGAAAAGAAAATTGTGGTGGGATCGAACCCATGTCATAGGCCTGAATACGTTAATCTTACCGGCTCAACCGACTGAGCTAAGATGCTATTATCATACTTTTGAGTCTAAACCAATACGTATTCATATATTTAACTGTACCGAGGCGTTCCGAATACAAAATTTACCTTTCCCTGCCAAAAGTGTATGTTTACATCGCTAGTGACTGCTTGACTCCTGGTGAACTCCACTGAGTAAACATTTCAACTATTTTGATATATAATTTTACGTTCATTTGACGTCTTTTTTTATATGACGTTCTTGCCCGTCGCTAAACAACTTTAACATTTCACAACAAATTAATGTCATGCACAATTTCGGTATCTTCTGTTTGTGTATATTGGAAATATACACAGCTTTAACTGGTACTTTCTTGCAAAACCACGCTGTGGCCCGCATATGCCTCATGTATGATTATCATGTATCCTGCATTACGTCTATTCATATACTGTATCATTTGCAATAAAATAACTATTCGGGAAGAAATAAATTAAAATATCCATGTTTAGTAGGGAGTAGATTTCATGATACCATAAAGTTGATGATTATTGTGCAAACCAAAAAGTCGTCAATTTTATATGTTTGTATGTTTATTCTTTTTTCTAATTGTATATCACTCATGTTGGCTATGAATATGTATTTATTGTATGCCAATAAAATTATGTTATGTTATGTTATGTTTAGTAAATACAAAATTATGTAATTACTTCGAAAATATTCCAGCGAAATTTTCATTAACAAACGGGTATTTTTCAACTGAATCGTCATGGCAGATACATTACAATTATATCATGACACAGGTAACTTTGTTCTCTATAATTCGGTGTTATTGGTGTTTGAAAACCACGTTATTTCAAATGTATGATAAAGATAGAACGCGCCTCTAAAAAGTATTCGAATTTCCTCACGAAATTTTGCATCACCATAATACAGCATATGCCCAATAAGATTTTGTTCTTACTTTTTTGTTGTATCTAAAACAGTTTTGAAACTACGAGACCTCAAAGAATACCATTGACGTCTCTCAAATGTCCCTCGTTAAAACAACAGCAGCTGATAGTTTGGTCAATTTTACGTTAATAGATGCGAAATTATATCACGATTTGCATCTTAAGAATACCTTCGCGTACATGTAATTTTCTTCTTTGTGGCGTACGTTTAAAAAGAATAACGCGTCTATAACGTCACTTTTCAGGAGCAAAATCACGTTGCGTTACGCGAAAGAAAAGGCGCGTTTCTTCTCTTTAAAAAAAAATCTCTAAATTTAATTTTGTTTTATTTTAATCTATTCATTTATAATTTTATTACAAATCGTTTGATATCAAGAAAAGTATACCTAACCGACTTCGTTTTTTCAAAATATTAATTTATCTTACCCCTACACTAGTGCATAATGGCGCTTGAAATGCATTAAAACGACAGGTTTGCCTCTAAAGCTACTCATCAGAGATCAATTAATTTGAAGAAAGTTACCGAGAAACATCAAGCAAATAGAGAACTCGATCATTTACCAAGAAAGCGTATTGTGGACATACAGCATTTTGTCCAACAGTTTGCAAAAAGCTGTCAAAGTTGTGAAAATTGTTTAAATATCGTAGATTTTGTAAAGGAAAACACATTTAGACTTTTTAACTAAGTTACAATTTCGCTGCCGGCATTGCCGCACTGTGTCTGCTATACAGACATAAAACCGACCGAAAGGATTGAAGGGGTCCTTTACAATTAACATCAAGGCATCCTTCAGCAAGGTAAAGCTTTCTTTATTATCTTACTTTATACATTTTTGAATAAGGATATATGTGCATATATCCATAAAGCACAACAATCTTTATGAGAGAGAAATAATAATTTGCGTTGCACATGCACTTTCCCGGGAATTAATAATTATATATCGCGGGAGGACTTAAATTTAATCATGACTGTCTCTCCTATTTGTTAACCATTTCCAACATACAGCAGATAACTTTTGAACATTTCGTGGCAAACGTGAAGTTGCTCATTATGTTAAAATTCTATATTTCTCACTATAGTTTCGCAATATTAGATAATTATTCTTTGTTCTTTGAGTATTTAAATGTTCTATTTTTTTTCCCGAAATGATTTAACAGTTTTAAGCAGCATATTTATTGTATGTGGGAAAGTGATTTGTAAAGAAATCTAAATACATCCTATACGTTACTGAATTAAAGTCCCAATTGCATCGCCTCAATACATCCGATTCATTGCGCCCGGTAAAATGCAGACTAACATAATTTTCAGTTATAGGTCTATACCTGCTGTAATAAAATTCTTACCATCTTTCAGGAATGTTGACCTACTCACACGAATAGTTTCCACCAAATAACTTTCAAAAAAGAATGGAGCGAATAGTTGGGCCGATTTTAGAGGCAAATGAACGTGAATCTTGTGAAAGGACGTGCGCTCGAAAACACTTTGATGAGATCGTCTACCCCTTTTACAGTTCAAGCGGTAGACGATTCACGTTGTTAATATTATAATGCTTTTTTATTATCATTACCCCTACCACGGATATGGGCCATGTTCGATATATGTAATACTTTGAGGCGTACTAATGCATTAATCATTTTAAATAGTTAGAGTAAAGTAAACCCTTTGCCATTGTAGACGCATTCTGCAGCAGACGAATATCAAAACATTGCAACACAAGAATAAATTGCTCATCTTCTACTTTTGCCACAACGTTTTCGATTATATTCAATAACGAGACTTACATTTATAGAGAATATCCATATGTTTTACTAAATGTTTTTAAAGTCGTCTGCTGTAGACATTTTGAACTGAACACTTGCATAATAATGTAAAATGTCCTCCACTATATTGACTCAAAAATGTTTTATTCTGACGGAAATGTGTTTCAAAAAAACAATAAAGCTCCCACTAATTACTTTCTACTATTTCTGTTTTGAGGGATTTCAAAGGAGTAGGGATATTTCTTAAATCACTTCTATATCCGTCGTTGAATAAGTAAATAGGAATTTATCTTTTGATTAAAAAATAATGTTGTAATAAGATATACTGAAAAGAGGCTTTTTAACAGATAAAGTTGACTTGCTGTACGAAACACCGTTCGAAACACAACAGCCTTCCCACCGTCTTAAAACCAATGTAGACTGCTGATATCAATTCCATGCATCTGCCATGATGAATAAGATAACTAAATGTGAATTAAAAGTCGCCCGAAATTTCAAGAACTTATATCGAGCCGATTTTTAATAAATCACTGCTGTTAAACGTATGTCGCGCGTCGGAACGTACACTGCAGACTTATAGATACATGTTTTCATTATAATCATTAATTTCAATCTTTTAAGTAAGCTACCACCTTATAAATAATGGTAGGTTGTTTTCATTTGCTTCTCTTTAAAGATTCAAAGTAGCTACGATATTGCAATTTATAAAGTAAATACATTAAATAAAGAATACTTGCATTTTTACGAGATAACGAGAATGATTCAACAATATCGATATGTCCTATCGTACATCAGTAACGCAACATATAAAACTTTCGTGAAGTAATGAGTATTGACGGGTTGATACTTATTCATGCGAAAAAAATTGTATTTCAGGTATACAACAGTTACACAGCAAAATAGATGTGTCTTTATTCTTTGTATTTTATTAGTACATACAATAACTGGGTGAAATAAGAAAAGAAATATATTTGTAATCAATCCAAAAAAAAAAACTATTGGCTTGTCAATGACATGACCAACTTATATATGAACTTTTATATGATTTGTAGTGTTCATTTTGTTTTGTGTGTAATTAAGGTCTTCGGCCAAAATGCCAATAGTTGTGCCTTTGATGGAATTGGTCATGTCATTGAGAGGCCAATTTGCAATGTTTTTCAGTGGTTGAGCTACGATCTACGACCCTGATCAACCAATTCACAATGCTTCTTTTAGTGGCTGAGCTACGATCTACGACACATATCAGCCAATTCGCAAAGTTTGTTTAATGGTTGAGCTACGATCTACGACCCAGATCAACCAACTTGCATTGTTTTTAAGTGGTTGAGCTACAATCTACGACCCAGATCAACCAACTTGCATTGTTTTTAAGTGGTTGAGCTACGATCTACGACCCAGATCAACCAACTTGCATTGTTTTTAAGTGGTAGAGCTACAATCTACGACCCAGATCAACCAATTCGCAATGTTTTTTTCATTGGTTGAGCTACGATCTACGACCCAGATCAACCAATTCGCAATGTTTTATCATTGGCTGAGCTACGATCTACAACGCAGATCAGGCAATTCGCAATGTTTTTTCAAGTGGTTGAGCTACGATCTACGACCCAGATCAATCGATGCGCAATGTTTTTACAGTGGTTGACCTACGATCTACGACCCAGATCAACCAATTTTCTAACGTTTTTTCAATGGCTGAGCTACGATCTACAACGATCTATGACCCAGGTCAGTCACTTTTCTATGTTTTTTCAGTGGTTGAGCTACGATCTACGACCCAGATCAACCAATTCGCAATGTTCTTTCATTGGCTGAGCTACGATCTACGACGCAGATCAGGCAATTCGCAATGTCTTTTCAAGTGGTTGAGCTACGATCTACGACCCAGATCAATCGATGCGCAATGTTTTTACAGTGGTTGACCTACGATCTACGACCCAGATCAACCAATTTTCTAACGTTTTTTCAATGGCTGAGCTACGATCTACGACCCAGGTCAGCCAACTACATTTTTTGGTTGAGCTACGATCTACGATCTACGCGCTAACTTCACACACCTCTTCTCGTCTTACTTATTTCATAGGACTGATTTTAACTTCAAGCGTGTCTGCAGCAGACGACCTTTTAAGTTCGGGAAACATTTGGAAGTTGGAGAGAGAGAGGAGATATTGCTTGGATTGAACATTTCTTCCCTTTGCAAAAGTTTTTTCTCCAAACGTATGAAACGTGTTTCTTTTGACGACATTCCCTCTTATTTATCATTAAGATGTTTCAGACGTTTGAAAACTTTGTAAAATCAGAATAAAAAGGAAAAACATCATCATGCTAAATTTGAACAAGTCAGCAATCAAGCACGCTCGAACAAGATATCTATATATTTACCACTTTACCATTTTCGAGATCTTTTCGTATCTAAGGTGAATGTATGTGCAGTTGGCACGAAGTTTGATAATCGGTAATCGATATTCAAAACCGATATGAAGTCCGTTACGCATTGAAATGTACGTTACCTTTATTATTTAGTAGGACGAATATCGATATGAATATAGATCTAAATGTCGAGCCGGATCGATATTCGAGAATATGTTGCTATCGTCTTTCCGACCATGTAGACCGATTTGAATATCGATTTGAATATATAGCCAGGTCGATATTCGGGAAAATGGTGGTATCGTCTTTCTTGCCATGTAAAAGAGCGAATACCGATTTGAATATAGAGCCAAGGCGTTATTCGGGGAAAAGGTTTCATCGTCATTCTGATTACGTAAAAGCGCCGATGTGATTGATTGATTGATGATTGATTGGTGTTGAACGCCGTTTTCAACATGTTTTTTGAGTCATATAACGTCAGCCAGTTCACCTACTCATATGTTGTTTGGCTTTCTCACACCAGTACTTCATACAACATTCTTTCCAAGCATCTGGCTGCTTTTCCACATAAACTGATAGCCCATTGGTTGTTAGACTCAGCGTTGTATATATATCGACTCAAGTCTTTTCTAAGCTTTAAACGCATCTGTAGTAGACAATATTTGAAAACAGAGTGGCATAAGGTGAAATTGCTCATACTTTGTAATTTCTTATTACGTCTCGATGTTTCCAATTCTAATTGAAATATTATAATTTCATTTATATAGCAACCATTGCCTTATTTTCGTCTAGATGTTTCGAGACAAGATCCATATCTTAAGCGAAATAATGCGAAAAAAAACAACGGTGACTTAATATAACTTTCGGACGGACTTTCTGGACATTCTTCGAAATTCAACGTTCCATTATCAGATAAACGCCTCCATGGTGAAGTGGTAGAGCGTCCACCTCGCGTGTGGGAGGTCGCGGGTTCGATCCACAGCCGGGTCATACCAAAGACTTTATAAACGGTATAAATGGCTGCCTTCCTTGGCGCTCAGGGTTGAGGGGTAATCATTACGACTGACTGGCTGGTGTCAGGATAAACAGACCGGTAGTACTAATAAATTACTCAGGAACCGCCGTGATATAAATGAAAATTATTTGAAAGCGGCCATGCAATCAATCAATCAATATCAGATTTCAGCTGACGTATCAGATGCATAGGTTCACACTTTAAGCACAGAATTTATTGAAGCTTACAAGTAAATGTAATTAGTCTTGACATTATATTGACTAACTGAAACATTGTTGAAAACGACTAATACACATTTTAAAGGAAGTTAAAAATCGCATCTCACAATATAACCAAACATCTCATGAAGTACATCTTTTTACTTATAAATGATTCTTATATACATAACAAATAAACTAATTGAAACAACAAACTATTCAAGTTATACAATATCTGGGAATGCTACATGTCTGCACTGCACTACGGAGGTCAACCGTAAAGCAGTCTGACAAGTGTAGAAAACGACTTATATGCGCTTCAACATGTTGTGATCTAAATATAAGCTGTATGCCAGAGATTTCTTGAATGTTTCTTTGACTTCGTGGCGAACATTGAAGATCCAGATCCAGACTGCGTGGTACAGACTAATCTGATTATACACTGTTGCAAAGGACATGCGTTTGGTTTTCGCAGAACATGGCAAATTTACAATAGTTTCTCATACAAACACCTACTCGATGGTGTACCTAAAAAAGCATCCGCATCATGAGTGGGAGACCCGAGTTCGAGCTCCGGTCTAGTCATTGCCTACCAAGACCTGGTAGCAATGATATCCATTATTGGCGCCCATGCTTGCGAGGTCGTAATAATCGACTGTGCACATGTGCTGGGATAGACATACCGGTATTACTGGTAGTTTATCCCCGGATACGTAGTGATATTATAACTGCAATGAAAATGGTTGATATATAGTCGAGTAAAACAAAAGTCCAATCAAACTAATCGTTGTACAAACAAGCAAAATAATTCGTTGCATATGTAGATGCATTAACGAAATACATCTAAACCCTTTCAGACGATATTATAACGGAACTTTACAGAATATTGTTAATTGAAAAGCTACCACAAATTGCGTGTGTTTTTTTGCAATGATTGTCTACCTAATTTTTTCGAACATATTCTCGTTGCCTGATTATGCAAGCCAGCCTCATGTATCATTCCAAAATGTTGGCAGACGGAAACATAGGATGAATAATATTAACATATACAGGTGAATTTAAAAACATTTTCTATGTACAATACTTGGTCCACATTCATCATATTCCTCTCTAGAAATCCACATAGACCCAAATGAGGTAAGAGACGCTAAAATAGACCCTCCAATCCATACGGAATATTTCCTTTCGGGTGGTGCGATGACCTTGGTCTTTAACGTACTTGGTACCAGGTTGTCCAATTCCTTCTTCATTCGGTCTGCAATTCCTGGAAACATGGTCGAACCACCAGACATAACGACATTGTTAATCAGATCTTTTCGAATGTCAATATCACACTTCATGACGGAATTATACAAGAGTTCATGTGCACCAACACTTTCCATACCAATAAAAGATGGCTGGAACAATGTTTCACAACACCGGAAACGCTCGTTACCAATGGTGATGACTTGACCGTCTGGAAGTTCATAGGACTTTTCACAAACTGAAGATTTAGCACATGTACTCATTTCTTGTTCAAAGTCCAGAGCAGTGTAACACAGTTTCTCTTTGATATCACGGACGATTTCCATTTCTGACGAAGACGTAAAGTTATATCCCCTTTCACGAAGTATTCTGGACATATATGCTGTAAGATCTCTACCTGCCAGATTGACTCTTTCTATGGCATGTGGAAGAGCATAACCCTCATAGATCGGCACTACGTGAGATACTCCGTCTCCAGAATCGTACACAATACCCGTGGTACGACCAGAAGCATACAGTGACAACACAGCTTGTATGCTGACATAGAATCCTGGTGTATTAAAGGTTTCAAACATAATTTGTGTCATCTGTTCTCTGTTTGCTTTGGGATTCAATGGAGCCTCCGTTAATAGTATAGGATGTTCTTCAGGGGCCACTCTCAGCTCGTTATAAAATGTGTGATGCCATATTTTCTCCATGTCGTCCCAGTTGGTGACAATACCATGTTCTACAGGGTACCGTAAGGACAAGATACCTCTTTTACTTTGAGCCTCGTCCCCAACATACGTGTCCTTAGCACCCATACCAACCATACATGCATCATAACGAGGTCGACCTGTGATGGCCGGAAATACTGCACGGGGGGCATCGTCACCAGCGAACCCGGCTTTACACATACCGGAACCATTGTCAATAACAAGGGCAGCGATATCGTCGATTTGGTAACTCATTCTTTCTGTGAAATAAAAGGTAAAAATTTCTAAATTAATTTTAACTTTTTTTCATTTTATAAGATGCTGTGACTGTAACCTTATTATCTGACATATTAGTTTACCCATATTACTAATAAGTTCATGAATTACACTGTCATACCATGAAAAAAAAACGTTGCAAAGATCAGACATATACTGTACTTGATTATTTTATGGTAGTATACATTTGATGCGTTATTTTGTTATTAGTTGAGTTTTATTTTACATCAATTGCGAAACAATCATTCAGCTTATATTAAACACGCTCGATGTCTGCTTCCTGAAAATTTAACCAGTACCCGCGCCGTTTGTACGGAACATTCCCAAAGTCAGAACCCGCTCATCACGGGACTCGAAACCGTATCTTTTGTACGAGAGGCCGCCGCTCTACATCTGCACCACTGTCTTCTGTTATTCACAAAGAGCATTGTTTCATTCATCTTAATGAACATTATTGTCACGAGAGGAAATGGCCCACAGAGAAAATAAATTAACGGACCTTTGTTTGTATCTCTATCTTACATGTAAAAGGACCATTTTCTGATCATTACGCGTATTTACTAACTGATAACATGCATCAGTGAGTTAAAGAAACACTTGAATCCTTTACCACATACAGCAATTATGCAGGCAATTTTAAAACAATTTGAAAGTATATTTATTAATTAGAGTTGAAAATAATGAGCTATTTCTCCATTTGCCAGAAAACATCTATATGTGGTCAAGAATCAATTAAACTTAAATAAATCATTGTTAAAATTCACTTTGATTCCTCAATAATAAAGTTTTTATTATTAATATTATATATAGTATTTTATTAAAAACAAATGTATACTTCACTGACAAGGAAAATAATAAAATGTCTACATGAATGATCATTGTCAGGCAATGACAGAGATTTTCTCGTTTGTTTCCCATTACACATAACAACGTGAATTTTCTTTCAAAACCATTTTCCAGTTGAAAACGCATTTGACGCGTCTACAGCAGACGTCTTTTTAAATCAGTTTGTCAAAATGAGTATTGTTTTCCTTCTCCAACTCTATTCAATAATTATGCATTCATTTATTGGAACTTTCAAAAATGTTCACTTATTCTAGCGGAGTGTGCAGCTGAATAATTATTGTAATTGGGAAATAATTAAACATTCCTACCTGCTTGTTTTATTGTTTTATTGAGCAATATGTAGAACGTCATGTAAGTATTCGCAATTTGTGAAATAATGACAAGGAATGCTTTAAACAAGACAAACATGTATAATAATTAAACACTTACCTTATTTGATGCCTTCTAAAACGATGGTTATATGCAATAATTCAATAAATGTGATCGGTGTAATTTCAATCTTCAATATGACCAAACATAATTTCTCTCACCAATTTATACCTCGAGCCAAGTCACTCATTTCGTTAGTTACTACGTTTCGCCAATCACTTCTTCCAAGAACGGCTTCCATATATGGTATTAGAATATTTGTAACATAACTATATTTATCTCTGATGCCCTAGACCAGCTTAGTCATATAAGTTTGTGCAATCCGAATTAGGTCAGTTACCTGTGAATATAGGTATGAACTACTTCATTTCTTTTGTACAGTATACATTACTGCAAATACCAATATCTAAAAATATCCTCCAATAATTTCGCTCGGTCTAAAAATAACTATACCTTTTAAGACGAATGTAGCTTTTGATTATTCTCTTTCCTATCCTGACAATTTCGCCTTCAAGATTAGTGCCCCGATGGAGTTGTCATTTCAAATTGAGGAACTATTTCCATTGCTGCAAATTCTGTAAACACACTATTTTCATAGCAGAAAAGATATGTTGAAAAATCAAACTTTTACAACTGTTAATTCCCGTATACAGACGACTTTTCGTTGTTTAAAAAAGAAATGATATTTTGGGAGAGTTGGAAACAATGTGTGGCAAGAGGGAAACTGCTCAATGTGAGAAATTTCTCCTTTTCACGATGTTTTCAAAAGTCGTCTGATGCAGAGGCGTCCACAAGCGTCTATATGTGGGAAATGTTAAAGCCATTTTCAAAACAAAGTATCATTACTTGTCTATGAATATCAGTTTGAGGCACAGGTATTGTACCACTTTTCAAAACATTGTTGGAAATGAAAAAAGCATTTTGCCTACCAGT
>JASEVX010000001.1:155546420-155713392 GCA_031761405.1 Serripes groenlandicus | reverse complement strand
GATGCAGATGCGTCAAAATGCGTCAGTGCGACCTCGATACTTAAGTATTATCTACCTATTCTTTTTCTGTCGTTATTTCTTTCTTGGAGATTTGTTACAGAAAGTGGCAGTTTGAACAATTGAAGAAATCGTATCTTACTTTTTATGTGAGTTAGTATTTTGAGTAAATAAAAAACCCTTTTAGCTATGTGTTTGAGCAGAATCAATGGTTACTGCACATGGTTTTTTAGAAATATGTTTACATGCGATTGAGGAGAGAGTAAATGAGAAAGAGATGAGAGAGAGAGAGAGGAGAGAGAAGGAGAGAAGAGATGGAGAGGGAGAGAGAGAGAGAAGGAGAGAGGAGAGGAGGAGGAAGAGAGAGAGAGAGAGAGAGAGGAGAAGAGAGAGAGAGAGAGAGAGAGAGAGAGAGAGAGAGAGAGAAAGATAGAGAGAGAGAAATACATATAGAGACAAAGATACATCACAGATAGAGAGAAATGCAGGAAGAGAGAGAACGGGGGTAGGAAACATGACAGAGACACTGTAGGGAGAGACGATACAAAGAGGCAATACAGAGAGAGAGAGAGAGAGAGAAGTGTAGGGAGAGACAGGTAAGAGACAGCCAAAGGAGAAAGGGATAGGTAGGAGTGAGTGTGGTAAGAGGAGAGAGAGAGAGAGAGAGAGAGAGAGAGAGATGAGAGAGGAGAGAGAGCATAGAGAGAGAGAGGAACAGAGACAAGATATGAAGGAATGCAGGAAGGAGAGAGAGGAGAGGGGGTAAGGGACAAACAAGAGAGAGAGAGATAGGATGAGGAGAGAGGAGAGAGAGAGAGAGATGAGAGAGATAGAAGAGAGAGGAGAACGAGGAGAGAGAGAGAGGAGAGAGAGAGAGGAGAGAGAGAGAGAGAGAGAGAGAAAGAGAGAGAGAGGGGGGGTATTTACTTTTTTCGTCCGTTATACAAGTGTAAACAAAGAGCACATGACTATTTTTAGCCATGACCCAGATTTAAACAACTTAATTGGGGGTGGTTAGGCCATCATTGATATTTTTACCCCTATGACACACCCGGATTAACCAAATATGGAAGTGGTTCTTTGAATTAGGACCTATGACCAATGATCAATTCCGTGAATTCGGTGACAATCGAAGGAGTTCATTGAATATAAATAAGAGCGAAAATAAAATGCTGACAACATCAACAAATAGACTGTGCAAGTCCACACGAGGAATATTCAGATTAAACGAACGATTATTATTGAAGAAAAACCTATTGACAGGTATGATTTGGTTCCTATTTCTTATGATTTTAATTTATATTTACTTTTATGAAGTTTTTCACATTCACAATTGCCAAATGTGAAACAGAGAAACACATCTAACCTTCCCCCATATACAACAGCAGACATCTGGGCAAAATGCGAAAAGATATGTAAATGAAAGTATACTAACTGAATAGACTTATCTTATCAGCAATTTCTCCTTTTGTCTCAATGTTTTCAAAAGCGCCTGCTGCAGAGGCGTCAAAAAGCGTTTGCATGTGGGAAGGGGTTAAAACATGTTTGTCAATGCGAGCCGAGTCCATGTAACTCAGATGGTAGCGATGCGGGATGTCAATCCCGGGGTTGTCAGCCAACATTCTTTCCGACGTTTGACAAAAGTTTTTGTGACAAGGGTCATTGATCTTCCTCCAACAGTCTTTGTGGAAAAGCAGCAAGTTGGTTTGAAGGAATGTTGTGTGGATACTGGTGTGAGAAAGCCAGGTAAACTGGCCGCCGTGATATGACTGAAAATTTGTTTAAACCCGCTTTAAACCCCATTAAATCAATTGTCAATGCGAATTATCTGAGGGTAAAGGGGAAAACGTATTTAATCAAATCGGATTAAACTACACCCTTTTCCCACAGGCGTACACATTTAGACACATCGACAACACACGATTTAATATAGTATCATCGACATAGGATAACTCGATTGCTATGTTCTCCAAATCGTCAGCTGCAGATTATTTGTATTGTGGGAAAGGGATCCATACTCACAGTTTCTCTGATACAACAAGTAGATTTTACCCTTTCCCACATACAGAGCTTTTTTGTTTCTCGTCAGCAGAAGGCTTTTGAAAACATTGTGCCAACAGACTAATTTCTCCTTTTGCCACAACGTTTTCAACACTATTTAAAAAAAAAAAAAAAAAGGCTTTCGTTTAAAGAGATTTTCCATACGCAGGCAATTATGTTTTCAAAGCCGCCTGATGAAGATTTCTTGTATGTGGTAAAGGTTGATAGAAACTATAAATATCAAATAATAATACAAATAATAGTATGACAAATCATAATGATAAAGACATTACATAAATGAATGGTTTCTTACATCATCTGAACAGTATTTTAGTTATATCACGGCGACAGTTCTCTTTTCAACCCTTTTGACACATATGACAATAATGCAGCAGAGGACTAATAAATTTAAAATATCTACAACTGAAAGATGAATTATTAATTTAGTTAAAACTTTGCGGCCAAATATGAAATCGCTCATAATATGGTATCTGCTGCAGATAAGTCAAACTAACTCTTCAAGTGGGAAAGGGTTCAAATGTTTATTAATTCATATATCTATGGTTTACAACTTCTCTCAATGTGTACTGTTTTGCACTCAATAGTTTAAACATGAAAATATTTTCTATTTCCAGAATGACTTACCAAACCGACGATATCGCTATTGTTATTGACAATGGTTCCGGTATGTGTAAAGCCGGGTTCGCTGGTGACGATGCCCCCCGAGCAGTATTTCCGGCCATCACAGGTCGACCTCGTTATGATGCATGTATGGTTGGTATGGGTGCTAAGGACACGTATGTTGGGGACGAGGCTCAGAATAAAAGAGGGATCTTGTCCTTACGGTACCCTGTAGAACATGGTATTGTCACTAACTGGGACGACATGGAGAAAATATGGCATCACACATTTTATAACGAGCTCAGAGTGGCCCCTGAAGAACATCCTATACTATTAACGGAGGCTCCATTGAATCCCAAATCCAACAGAGAACAGATGACACAAATTATGTTTGAAACTTTCAATACACCAGGGTTCTATGTCAGCATACAAGCTGTGTTGTCACTGTATGCTTCTGGTCGTACCACGGGTATTGTGTTTGATTCTGGAGACGGAGTATCTCACATTGTGCCGATCTATGAGGGTTATGCTCTTCCACATGCAATAGAAAGAATAAATCTGGCAGGTAGAGACCTTACAGCATATTTGTCTAGAATACTTCATGAAAGGGGATATAACTTTACGTCTTCGTCAGAACGGGAAATCGTCCGTGATATCAAAGAGAAACTGTGTTACACTGCTCTGGACTTTGAACAAGAAATGAGTACATGTGCTAAATCTTCAGTTTGTGAAAAGTCCTATGAACTTCCAGACGGTCAAATCATCACCATTGGTAACGAGCGTTTCCGGTGTAGTGAAACATTGTTTCAGCCTTCTTTTATTGGTATGGAAAGTGTTGGTGCACACGAACTCTTGTATAATTCCGTCATGAAGTGTGATATTGACATTCGAAAAGATCTGATTAACAATGTCATAATGTCTGGTGGTTCGACAATGTTTCCAGGAATTGCAGACCGAATGAAGAAGGAATTGGACAACCTGGTACCAAGTACGTTGAAGACCAAGGTCATCGCACCACCTGAAAGAAAATACTCCGTATGGATTGGAGGGTCTATTTTAGCGTCTCTTTCTACATTTGGTTCTATGTGGATTTCAAAAGAGGAATATGATGAGTGTGGACCAAGTATTGTACATAGAAAATGTTTTTAAAGACACGTTACCATCTGATCAATTATTTTTGATATTAATAGTTACTTAATCCTTTCTCACATACAACAAATCTGCAGCAGACCACTTGAAAGTTAAAACACATAGGCAAACATATGTTAAAACAGTGTGACAAAATGCCCTCACCAGCAACTATCGTTTTGCCATAACGTTTACACAAATTGTCTGCTCTAGAGCGTCAGAAGGTGTATGTATGTGGGAAAGGATTAGAAATAATTATAACCCTATTTGTCTTTCAAATGTCCTCTTGTTGTTCATGTTTTATATCAATCCAAATTTAATTTAGTCTTTGAATTAGTTTGATATATTTATTTTCTCAGAATAAAACGACAGAAACGATCATGTATTTATGTTTATATTACACACACAACGTTGTTTAAAACGGAGACATATAAATGTGTATTTTTTTGTCTCTATTAAAATGAAATCGTTCAGACAATGTGTCGGACGCAAACACGATAGTTGCCCTTCCCTTAGCAGTAAACTATTTCCCACACTTATATACGTAATCATGTGATCTGTGTTTTTTGGTGTTATTACGATGTGATTGTTGAAGGAAAGGGCAGTCCATTCAGTAGACATACAAATGTACATGGTTATATAAAATCATCAGACAGGTTTAAAATTGGTAAGTTTTAATTTTGTTGCAAAACTTATTTTACTTAGTATATTTGAATATTAATTCAACCACATGTTGAACAAAATAATCATCCCCGGTGGGACTCGAACCCACGACCTCCGGATTAGGAGTCCGGCGCGCTCAAGACACCTCTGAAAATATATCAATTGTGGTGTCCAATATCTTGTCACCGGACCGCTATTTGACCTTTACAGACCAGAACCTACTGACGCAAAATGAGGTATAATGAACATAACCGAGGTAGACCATGCGAAGTTTTCAGGCCATGCAATGAAATGGAGATCATGCACCCATTGATTTTCTTAGTGGTTTGGGTTTCTTTACGGTTCTCTCAATTTGTTCAAGCTCATTTTATTTTGCAAGTCGCACTTTGCAAAATCCACTTGCATTTAGAGAGTATGAACGTTTAAATTCGTGTCCTACTTATACACTTAACAGGCAAGACAACATAAATAAGTGCTCGATTTTGTCAGATTGATGGCCCTATTTCAACATAGAAAATACATTAAATCTGTTAAAAATGCAATCATTGACCCCCAAGCAAGAGAATTTAATTAATAATAGTTGAGCACATTGTCTTACAGACAGCTGTTATATTTGTGATTCTATTTTGTCCTGTTTATATGTAAAATGCCCATTTTCAATCTACAGTCTTGTTACTTTTATCCGTATTCTATATATAGTTCAGTTGCGTTGCAACAGTTGATCAATATGTTGGTGGGTGCAGCATGAGGAAGCCATGCATACACACCCGTTCCAAGTATTTTATTTCTTTATTTGTAATTGCACAATATGGACAGCTTTGTTATCGTGGAAAATAAGGTTGAAAATATTGGTGGAAATGGAACAATTAGTTGTTTCGAATAAGCTACCCCATTCATAAACGATTTTATAATCCATCATTCAGAAAACCGTTTTTGAAAATATTTTGGTTCAAATTGATATTTTGCATTGTCTGTGCTTAATCTAAATTTCTTTCTGCAAAGATTTTCCTTTCTCATCATTAAATATCCATTTATAGTATTCCCATGTCCTTGTCCGAAAACGAGCCCCAGTAGCGACGCGGGCTGTCAATCCAGGGGTTGCGAGTTTGAACTCCAGCTCGGCCAACATTCTTTCCGACGTTTGACAAGTCATTTTGACAAGTGTCATTCGTCTTCGATCAATCAGTCTATGTGGAAAAGCAACCAGTTGCTTGGAAGGAATGTTGTATGTGTACTACTGGTGTAAGAAAGCTACGAAACATGAGTAGGTGAACTGGCCGTCATTATATGACTGAACAATTGTTGAAAACGGCGTTAAACCGCAATCAATTGTCCGAGACCCCTTTCCAAAGTTTAAGCTACTTTCTGCCACCACTTTATTAGATGGCATTTGAAAATATTATGCCCAAAGGTCAAACTGCTCATTATAAGACTAGATATTTACCAAACTATTCAATAATTACATTTTGAATAGATAGTATCCAATTCTGCTTCGGCTGCTGTACTTTAAACGTGTATCATAGACCGGGTTCCTATTAAACGCAAACAAATATGAATTTACTTTTATATTTTTTAATCACAAGCAATTGGAAGACAAATTGTTTAATTTGAGAAATTAGACCAACATCTTTCATGAAAAGATAATTTCATTGACAGTAGAAGTGTAAATTCGGGCATGCTATCAATCCATCGGTCTTATTCCAATTGTAGCAGTCAAAAAAAATATAACGAAAATTGTTGATAAGCAGAAATCATTGGTACTAAATTGTCTGCCCATTTTTTTATTAGAAAGTTGAAAGAATGTTCTGGTAAAAACCGACATGAGAAAGCCAGGCAACACAGGAAGATGTGACCTTGCTGCTGCCATGATATAACCAAATTCCTGCTGAAGTTGGGTCTCAACCCTTTTCAACATACAACAAAACTGGAGCAGATGACTTTGCAAACATGTATTTTTTATTGAACATCTGAAAACCGTTTGCAAAAGGATGAATTGCTCATTATGAAAACTCAAGACAGTTGGTACAAACGTGGTCATCATATTAGATGATAACTATTTAGGTTAATAAACTATTCGAGGCCAATCAAACACATTTTTCAACGCTGGTTCAACGTAAATGTAGATAGCGAAAACTGGAAAGTTTCATCTCTCCAGTAACGTGAAGTATAAAAACATTGTCTCCAGCGGGGAAGGCTGGTTCAACGTAAATGTAGATAGCGACAACTGGAAAGTATCATCTCTTCAGTAACGTAAAGTATAAACTAGAATGGAATGCTCCCCGGAGCACGTGTCACCTGCCGGCGCCTTGTCAGAAAATTTTAATTTTTGACAGAAAAGGGGCAATAACTCTGATATAAAAATATTTGGATTATCCCCCTTTTGTGAACCAATCACAAAGATTGATATAAACATTTGTCAGAAATTTTAATCCAATCCTTTTGTAGAAAAAAAGTAATTTGAAAACGTGACGAAACAGTGTGACGACAGACAGCGGACAGACAGACGCCGGACAAAAAAAATCCCTAAGTGCCTACCATGCCACGCAGGTGACACAACAAATGGTCTCCAGGGGGAGAAGGCTGATTCAACGTAATTGTAGATAGCAAAAACTGTAAAGTATCATCTGTTCAGTAATGTGAAGTATAAAAACATTGTCTCCAGGTTGGAAGGTCTGGTTAAAGGAATATGTAGATAGCGAAAACTGGATAATATCACCTCTTCAGTAACATGAAGTATAAAATCAATTGTTTCCAGGGGAGGGCTGGTTCAACGAATATGTAGATAGAGAAAACTTGTGCTATGTCAGGGATTGGAATTGCCTGAGGTGACACTGACATCTGCAACCCATCTTATGGCCCCTATCAAGACAAAAATGCCAGCTGCAAGCAATGTGGTAAGCCAGCACCAGTTTACAGCCCCACCGGACACATCTGGTAGAGTTTTTCATAAATCAAAAACATTTAGAAAAGGAAAAAAGCGGCATCATCTACAGTTTCTTTTTCTAGTACTATAGATACATCCAACAAAATAACAGCTTCTTATACAATTCAATATCTTTATTCAGTATTAAACATCATATACAAACGTTTATAGCCTACATCAATTACAAAATACACATTTATAAGCCGTCATAATGACAACATGGAAATTAACCTTTAACATACATAATGATTAGCCGAGAATCTACAATTTAAGTACAAATATAATTTAAACAAATTGCAAGATAATAAATCATGTCTTAGTTTAGATGCATGGAGCAGGTACTTAGAAATGTTTAACAAAGTTACAGTTGAATTACTTGTCATAAGTATGTCAAATATATTGAGTGTTGGAAAACTGCAAAAATAAGGTTTAAAATATTATACCAACATTTCCTTCTATAGAAATAACAGGTTCTTCAATAACAACACCAACAGGTTCTCCTATAACAAAAACAACAACAACAACTATAACATCAATCCCGTATACAACGATGCGCTACAGAAAAAGAAAAATTGAAGAAGAAAAAATTGGAAATTTTAATGAATGAATGTATAGTGTTTTATGGCGCATCGACAGCTAAGGTCATTTAGCGCGCATTAAAATTAAGTAGTACATGAAATATTATTTAAAAACAAGAATTACGCGTAATTAAATGTCTCGCTGTCCCCTGCTTTGACTATCAATGCAAGTGTAAAAGACAACAAGAGCACCGTGTACGGCACAGACGCTCGACTGATAGGGATAAAAATAAAATAAAACAAGAGCACCGCCCGCGGGTGCCTGACGCTCGTCTGATATTATCCTTTTACTGTTTATTTATTTTATATAAAAAATATTCAAATTCGGAAAGAATATTTACATATTATAATGACCGCACACAACTGCTATTTTTCAAGATTAACTATGTGGAAATAAATACAAGTTCATATACTTGATAAGGAAGATCTTCACGTTGGATGGCTGTCACAATCAGTCAAGATCATGAGCTGAGTCTTGTGTATGCAATGGACAGGCAAATGATATTGGTACATTAAGTCAACTTTAACTAAAGATATTGAATATATTACTATTTTCCTATTTTTAGTAACTCTGATTTAAGATATTCATAATATGTTGAAGGACATTATGTTTTCATTGTTTAGGAAAAAATTGAAATCAATGTAACAAACAAGAATTACGCGTAATTAAATGTCTCGCTGTCCCCTGCTTTGACTATCCATGCAAGAGTAGAAGACAAAAAGTAAAATAACAAAACTTTAACTTTGCGCTTAACACAAAGTTCAAAAATACAAGATATTCGAAAAAAAAAAAAAAAAAATTAGATAAACGCCAAGTTCAAAAATACAAGAAATTAAAAAAAAAAAAAAAAAAAGAGCAAGAAATTAAAAAAAAAATTGAGCTAAACGCAAAATTAAAAAAATATATATTTAATTAATACAAGATATTAAAAAAAAAAAAAAAAAAAAATACAAAAGTTTTCCCTGAAACCTGTTTGATATGTTGAAGTACTTTATTATGAAATTTGAAATTATTCCAACAAAATATAAAGAAGCTATGTCCAATTCTCAAAATCCACCAAAAATCAAGTGTTTTACCCCCGAAAGGTCACACTCAGCATCTTCAGCATACAACGAGCAGAAGGGTATTAGATGTAAATAAATTCCAAATATGAAAGCCCTAGTACCACTACTACCACTACTTATTGAGAAAAAAAAACAAGAAAAAAAAAACTTTAACATTGAGCTAAACGCAAAGTTAAAAATACAAGAAATGAAAAAGCAAAAAATCCAAATGTTTGATCCAAAATCCCATTTGAATGTTGAAGTACTTTATTTATGAAATATGTGTGCACCATTTGAAATCAATCTAACAAAAAATGAGGGAGCTATGACCAAATCTCAAAGTCAACCAAAAACCACCAAAATCATGTTTTTTACCCCAAAAAGAAGGTCAAACTCAGTATATTTAGCATACAAGGTGAAGAAGGGTATTAGATAAACAAGTGACCTAAACGTAAAACTTAACCAACGCCGACGACGACGACCACGACGACGATCAAGTGACGACAATAGCTCGTCTTTTTTTTCCAAAAAATCAGACGACCTAAAAATGAGCTAAAGAAAAAACCTTAACCGGACGACGACGCCACCGCCACCGCCGACGACGCCAGGGTCATGACAATAGCTCTCGTTTTTTTTAAAGTAAAATAACAAAACTTTAATTTTCAGCTAAACACAATGGCTTTTAAACAAGAAATTAAAAAAATAATAATACAAATTTAAAATAAATTAAAAAAAAAAAAAAAAAAAAATGACCTAAACGCAAAGTTTAAAAATACAAGAGATTAAAAAAAAATAACAAAATACAAACGTTTTACCTCGAAACCGGTTTGATTTGTTGAAGTACTTTATTTATGAAACGTGTGTTCACAATTTGAAATTAATCCAACAACATATGAATTCTCAAAATCCATCAAAAATCAAGTGTTTTACCCCCAAAAAAGATCACACTCAGCATCATCAGCATACAATGTGCAGAAGGTATTTGATGTCACTATATTCCAAATATGAAAGCCCTAGTACCAGTACTTATTGAGAAAAAAAAAAAAAAAAAAAGAAAAAAAATTAACGTTGAGCTTAACGCAAAATCCAAGTGTTCGACCCAACAACCCATTTAAAATGTTCAAGTACTTTATTTATGAAATATGTGTGCACAATTTGAAATCAATCTAACAAAAAATGAGGATATTATGACCAATTCTCAAAGTCAACCAAAAACCACCAAAATCATGTTGTTTACAAAAATAAGGTCACACTCAGTATCTTTAGCATACAATGTGAAGAAGGGTATTAGATGTAACTACATTCGAAAAATGAAAGCCCTAGTACCAGTACTTATTCAGAAAAGTTAAAGAAATGTAACTTTAACGTTGAGCTAAACGCAAATAGTTGACGCCGTCGCCAGAAAAGCAACACCTTAGTCTCGCTTTCGCAACTTCGTCGCAGCGAGACAATGAATATGTTTGATAGAACTATATAATTGGAAAAGATGGAAGTAGAAATAAATAATGTTTTATGACTAAAATCTATGTAATGGGAATGAAATGTATGTTATATAAATAAGAGTATATATATATGTAGACAAATAAAGATTATCACACCTTATAGTAAAGTGCAATCTCCTTTAAGAAAGAAATTATAGCATGTATTGGGACAGTGTCGAATAGTGTTTTAAGACTATCAACATTGTAATAATTAGCACGAATTGGTGCAAAGTCAGTGCAATCAATTACAAGAGCTGTCGGAGGACAGCGCGCTCGACTACATGCCGCTTATTCACATAAAGCACTATTTCATTATATTGCACTTAAGTACTATTAAATCATATTATATACTCTATATGTAAAAACAACTGAATAGATAATCAATCAAGGGCATTACTCCATATTTAGGATACAATGGAGTTATCTAACCTAATTGTACGATGATCCTTAACAAATATTAGTTTAAACTTATTTATTTTACATTAATTGCGAAACAAGCCTTTGGCTTAGATTAATCACTCTCGATGTCTGCTTCCTGGAGACTTAACCAGTACTCGCGCCGTTTGTGTGGAAAAATCCCAAAGTCAGGACCCGCTCATCACAAATATGTGAAGTATGAAGTGATTTGAATGATGTAACTTTAACGTTGAGCTAAACGCAAATGTTAAAACTGACCGAGTCCAAAATTAGGAAAACCTTAAAAAAAGGTTTTCCTAATGTTTGACACCATGCAAACAAAACCCGTTTGATATGTTGAAGAATTATATTTGATAAATAAATGATCACAATTAGAAAGAAATGTAACCAAAAATTAAGAATTTATCTAAAATTCTCAAAAACTAACAAAAATCATGTTTTTTACCCCCTAAAAGTCACACTCAGCATCTTCAACATACAATTCGAAGAAAGGTATTACATGTAATTATATTCCAAATATGGAAGCCCTAACACAAGTACTTATTTAGAAAAATTAGAAAATTAAATGAAAACGCCAACTTGCCCTAAAACTTTAACCACCCAAAAGCATATGTTTTACCGCAAACAGAAGGTCACACTCAGCATCTTCAGCATATAATATGACGAAATGTATTAAATGTAATTATTTTCCAAATATGAAAGCCCTAGCACAAGTACTTATTCAGAAAAAGTTAAAAAAATAAAATAAAATCCTACTTGCCCCAAAACTTTAACCACCGAAAATCATGTTTTTTACCCCAAAAAGAAGGTCACACTCAGCATCTTCAGCATTCAATGTGAAGAAAGGTATAACATGTAACTATATTCTAAATATTAAAGCCCTAGCACAAATTAGGAGGGCCTATGCTCTACTGGTATGGTTATTTGGTCATTTTCAATCCAGAGCATGTATGTATAGTGAAGATCGGATAGTAAATGGAGGCTCTTTTGTGTTCACAAGCTGTATTATAGCAATTTTTACAATTTCATGGGCCATAATCCAGTCTTGGCGGATCTGGCTGGTTTTCAAAAGGAACCAAGCTCTAATCAATATTTAACTACTATCTAAGCTTGGTGAAGATCAGATAGTAAATAGAGCCTCTATTGTGTTCATATGCTCAATTTGAACAATTCCAAGGGCCATAATCCAGTCTTACATGGGCGGATCTGGCTGGTTTACGAAAGGAACCGAGCTCTCATGGATATCTAACTACTGTATAAGTTTGGTTGAGATAAAATCAAAAGTGAAGAATGTATCGTGTTAACAAGCTCTTTTATAGCAATTTTGACCATTTCAAGGGCCATAATCCGGTCATGCATGGGCGGATCTGGCTGGTTTTCGAAAGGAACCGAGCTCTCATGGATATCTAACTACTGTATAAGTTTGGTTGAGATACAATCAAAAGTGAAGACTATCGTGTTAACAAGAAATTGTTTACGGACGGACGGACGCACGCACGCACAGACGACTGACAAATCGCCACGACATAAGCCCTTTTGGCCTTTGGCCAGTAGAGCTAAAAATGAAAATATTAAATGAAAATGCCAACTTGCCCTAAAACTTTAACCACCCAAAATCATGTATTTTACCCCAAAAAGAAGGTAAAACTCAGAATCTTCAGCATACAATATAAAGAAAGGTATTAGATGTAATTATATTCCAAATATGAAAGCCCTAGCACAAGTACTTCAATGAGAAAAAAAAATAAAAAAAATAAAATCCAACTTGCCCTAAAACTTTAACCCCCGAAAATCAAGGTTTTTTCCCAAAAGGAAGGTCACACTCAGCATATTTAGCATTCAATGTGAAGACCGGTATAATATGTAACTATAATCCAAATATGAAAGCCCTAGCACAAATACTTATGAATGAAAATCCCAACTAACCCTAAAACTTTAACCGGACGCCGACGGAGACGCCGACGCCGGGGCGAGTAGTAAAGCTCTCATATTCTTCGAATAGTCGAGCTAAAAATGTGCTGAATGGTATATCTTGCAGAGCAAGGTATACAATGAATGAATGTATGTATAGCGTTTTATGGTGCATCGACAGCTAAGGTCATTTAGCGCGCATTAAAATTAAGTAGTACATGAAATATTATTTAAAAATGAATATGTTCGATAGAACTATATAATGGGAAATGATGGAAGTAGAAATAAATAATGTTTTATGACTAAAATCTTTGTAATGGGAATAAAATGTATGTTATATAAATAAGAGTATACATATATGTAAACAAATAAAGATTATCACAGCTTATAGTAAAGTGCAATCTCCTTTAAGAAAGAAATCATAGCATGTATTGGGACAGTGTCGAATAGTGTTTTAAGACTATCAACACTGTAATAATTAGCACGAACTGGTGCAAAGTCAGTGCAATCAATTAAAATGTGCTGAATGGTATAGCTTGCAGAGCAAGGTATACATTCAGGTGCATCATCCTTTGTAAAGAGCCAAGAATGTGTAAGTCTAGAGTGCCCAATTCGGCAACGAGCTATAATAACCTCTTCTCGGCGAATAGACCTGTAAACGGGGTTCCACTCGCCAATGATTGGTTTGACAGAATGAAGCTTGTTAAAAACATCAGCATCCCATTTGTTTGCCAAGAAGATTGGATATATTTAACAAGAGGCCCATGAGGGCCTATGCTCTACTGGTATGGTTCTTTGGTCATTTTCAATCCAGAGCATGTATGTATGGTGCAGATCGGATAGTAAATGGAGGTTCTTTTGTGTTCACAATCTGTATTATAGCAATTTTTACAATTTCATGGGCCATAATCCAGTCTTGCCGGATCTGGCTGGTTTTCAAAAGGAACCAAGCTCTCATCAATATTTAACTACTATCTAAGTTTGGTGAAGATCAGATAGTAAATAGAGCCTCTATTGTGTTCATATGCTCAATTTGAACAATTCCAAGGGCCATAATCCAGTCTTGCATGGGCGGATCTGGCTGGTTTTCGAAAGGAACTGAGCTCTCATGGATATCTAACTACTGTATAAGTTTGGTTGAGATACAATCAAAAGACTGTATCGTGTTAACAAGAAATTGTTTACGGACGGACGGACGCACGGACGACGGACAAATCACCACGACATAAGCCCTTCTGGCCTTTGGCCAGTAGAGCTAAAAATAGTAGGTTTAAAATCAGAATGTGGAACCTTAAAATCTGAAATTGGTAAACATAATGCAGACTTTGCATTTTCATCCGCTTTCTCGTTACCCGTAATACCTAAATGACTAGGCAACCAACAGAATTTTTTTTTGTTAAGCTTCAACAGGGATGAAATTCGTTGAAGTAATCTGCAAACAAGAGGATCTTCAAACTTCTCATTGTAAAGGGCCTGTAAAGAAGAAAGCGAGTCAGAGAAAATAATAAAGCGGGTCAGATGGGATTCTTCAGCTATGTCAAGTGCAAGAGGCGTTCATCCAAAAATGCAGCGATAAATAGAGGTAGACGGCCTCTAAGACCAAAGTCATGGAGATCCTTTAAAATACCGTATTTCCAAGTTGTGTCATAAGCGCTTTCAAGATCAAAGAATACAGAGACAACATGTTGCTTATTAATAAAGCCTTCTCTAATAAAAGATTCAAAACGAACAAGATGATCAAGTGTACTTCGTTGCCGACGAAAACCGCTTTGAACATTGACAATAAGATTGTTTGATTCTAGGAACCATACAAGTCGGTCATTAACCATTCTTTCTAATGTTTTGCAGATACAGCTAGTTAAAGCAATGGGACGATAGTTGCTAGGATTAGGTGTCTTTGCCCGGTTTTGGGATAGGTATAACAATAGCCTCTCGCCAAGACGGAGGAAATTCACCAGACTGCCATACATCATTAAAAATATCCAATAAAACAGAAAGAGAAGTGAAGGGTTAATGCTTAAGAAATTGATAATGGATTTTATCTTGGCCAGGAGAGGTATCATGAGCTTTCCTCAGGGCAGACCTGAGTTCTTTTAAGGAAAACAGTTTGTTATACCGCTCAACATGTTTGGACTTAAAGTTAAGTTTTTTCTTCTCCTCTCTGGCTTTGAACATTTGGAATTTCTCAGAATAATTCTCAGAAGAAGATTTTTTTGCAAAGGTATCAGCTAGAGTATCTGCGATGTCAATAGGGGTGTTGATGGCCTCATTATCAAGAGAAAGATGGTTAACGGATGAAGTACCTTTCCCATGAATTTTTCGAATGTTATCCCAAGTCTTTTTAGTCGAAGTGCGACTTGTAAGCATTGAGACATATTCTTTCCAAGAAGTACGCTTACTGGCTTTGATTGTGCGTCTGGCTTTGGCACGAAAAATTCGAAAGCTATTCAGATTATCTGGCGACGGTCTCGGTTTAAATCTCCTGAGAGCTTCTTTTGTCATGAATAGTTTTCTTGCACTCATCTGTAAACCAGGGTTTACAGGGTCGTTTTGGGTCTGTCGAGGTCTGATGAATAGACTGTTTAGCTATGTCTATTAGTAAAGATGTAAAGAATTGCGAAGGGTCATCACAGTCTGTAAATGTGTCATGAGTGATAGACTGCTCACAAAGCATTTGAAATTTATTGTTAGGTTTGGAAAACTTCTATTTTCTTTCATGTTTAAGAACTGAAGGTTTATCTTCAGTTATGAAGATCGGAAAATGGTCGCTTCCACTAGAATCATCAGCAACCTTCCAAGAGAAATCTGGAAGTAATGCTGGACTGTACAAAGAGAGATCAATAGATGAGTAAGTACCTGTTGCTGGATGTAAGTATGTTTTGATAGTTGGATCATTCATAAATGAGAGAGTTATTGGAGATGAAGTTTTCTATCTGTTGACCCTTGCGGTTGGTATCATTATATCCCAAAGTGGTACTGTGCGCATTAAAATCTCCAGCCAAAATAAAAGGTGATGGTAATTGGGATATGAGGTCATTCAAAGAGTTGTCATCAATAGTCTTGCTAGGAGGAAGGTATATGGAACAGAGAGTAAATGTGTTGTGTAAAGAAATCCTCACGGCAACAGCCTGCAGAGGTGTATTCAGCTGTATATGTTTATGCGGTCCGTTGTTGTTAATAACAATAGAAACTCCATCTTGGGTTTTATCTCCCTCAGTGTGGACTCGAAATACCATCATCTTGTTTCAGGAAAGTTTCTTGAAGACAAAGAGCTACAGGTTTGTGCGAGTTTATTTAAAGTGAGAGTTCTTCGAAATTCGATCTCAGACCACGACAGTTTCACTGGATAATAGAATAAGCCATTGTGCAAGTTAAAAATATAAAAAAAGACAAAAATACATTTTGGATACTCCCATTTTAAAAAGAGATTACTTGGCAGGGTGAAATTTTGTCTCAGCCAAAGAAGTGGACCACGACTCAATGTTGGTGTTCCACACTCATCCTTTGTGTCATGCCAAGTACCTTGCTCAGAATCAGAGGCATCTCCTTCGAGTGCCTCCTCCGTGTCCATCCCCTCAAATCCACCAAATCTATTGGATGTAGGTATTTGAGGTACATCGACCTCAACAAGGACTGACATTTCAGGGGTTGGGTCAGGATTTGACTTTGACGCCGAAGATTTAGTCTTTGGCTGCTTCACAGAAGAGCTTTGAGACTTAGGTTTTTGAGAAATAGCAGGTTTTGGTGATGATTTTGCAGGTTCAACAGAAGATTTCTGTGAAGATGCAGTTGTAGTAGAGGTAGAAGATTTCTGTGAAGATGCAGTTGCATTAGAGGTAGTAGATTTTGCTTGGGTAGTTAAAGAAGAATTCGGTTTTGATTTCTTTGAAGATGCAGATTGTTGAACAGGGGCAGAAGATGTTTTTGTGGTAGAGGTAGTAGATGGTTTTGCGGTAGGGGCAGAAGATGGTTTTTCAATGGAAGAAGGAGTTTTATTTTGATTTTCTGATGTTGATGACCGAGTAGAGATAGTGGGTGATGCTGCAGGAACCAAGCTCCTAAGCTCATCCGCCATCTCTGGGAACTTCTCCAAGAGTTTCTTGATGAGAACCTCGCAGGTATGGCAGTTTGACTTTGAGGGCGGAGGCGAGGCAACATTTGCATAGCTTGAACTGCTATAGTGTTGAAGTTTGTCCTTCCGTTGTTCCATAATTTTCCTGGCTTCATAGAAGCTAATGCTTTGTGTGTTCTTAATGGTAAGGATTTCCTTTTCATCTTTCCACACTTGGCAATCCCTGGAATATGTTGGATGAGCAAGCTTACAATTAAAACAGGAATGGACATTAGAGCAGTTGTTAGTCATGTTCAGTGCCCACAAAGGTACACTTGGCACAAATGGGTGCATTTGTACACGTTGACTCATGGTGATCAAACCGCTGACACTTGAATCAGCGCAGGGGGTTGGGCACATAAGTATCAACATTCACAAATTGGTAACCGATGATTTTTAATCTACTAGGCAAAACTGGAGAGGAGAAAGTCAGGATATAAGTGATTGTGTCTACTTGTTGTCCATTTCTGTTAACACTGATTCTCTTGACATGAGAAACACCTTGAGGTTTAAGATTGGCACAGTAAGAAAGTTCATAGCATCGGATAACTCCTTTGCATTGGTTCAAGGTTTTGTGTGGGTAGACCGTAACTTTAGTTGTATGAAACATTTTATATTTAAGGAGGTTGGTAGCTTGTTGCTTAGAAAAGCATTCAACAAGGATTGTGCTATTTTTCAATTTCTTTACCGATTTCGGAGTGCCCAATATGCTAGAGATTTGCTTCTCAATAACAAAAGGGGATATGTTTGTGACAGGGGTAGAAGGATCTTCCGCCTCTATTACAACAAAACGAGTAAAGTGAAGAGGAGATTGAGATGAGTCAGTTTCAGAATCAGATTCTGAGAGGGGACGCTTGGCAGCTTTTTTTGGAGTTGACATGTTAAAGATTGTTCATCACAGATGATCCCCACCCACCTCGGAGCCCAACACGGGGACATGATCTGGGGAAACCTTACACAGATCATGCCAGGGATACATCAATGATATATTCAGAATGAAAGGGCTAGACTGGACAAATATATTACCGTAGAACGTAATTCCAAGCTTCACTATCTTTGGGAGGTTACAAGTGTCAATCAAATACCTAAAAATCTTTCACCTGATTAGCCCATGAGCGACCACTTTCTCGGGCAGCTGAGAAAATAGGGTTAAGAAGAAATGTTTGAAAATGTAGAAAGAAATGCATGATAAGTAGGCGATGCAGATGAAAGGTGAAATGTAATGCCCAAGGGCAAGGCATGACCAGCCGATTGATCAGGATGGGCTCCACTGACCTCCCGTTCAGCCCAACTCAAGGCCAGGCAGTGTGTTGCAGTAACAGAGTTTAAATTGCCTTACTCTGAAACTACTCAACCACCAGGTCCCCGTCATCAGGCAACACAGGTTGCAGCCCACGGCAAACGAGCAGGCACAGCGTTAGGGTTCTACCAACTGTAGTGCGACAGCCGGGCTATTTCTAGCCCCCCCCCCCCCCGCCAAGCTGGGGGGACATGGCTTGAAGGAATCTGAAAGTGGGTCACTTAAGGAACATTTCTACAAAATTATTTGAAAATCGGCCTGAAACTTTCGGAGAAGAAGATTTTTAAAGTTTTCACTATAGCCAAATAAGGCAAAATAGCCCCGCCCCCTGGCGGCCATATTTTTTGACCAATCAGCATGGCTTGAAGGAATCTGATAGAGGGTCATCCAAGAAACATTTCTACAAAATTATTTGAAAATCTGCCAACCAGTTTGGGAGAAGAATTTTGAAGTTTTTTTCATTTCGTTGCCATGGAAACCAGAATTCTGCATGGATCTCAAATTTGAAGGAAATCTGGTGAGGTCATTGAGAGGATGCTTTCTGTGAAGTTTCATCCCAATTGACCCACTGTTACTGAGGAGAAGAAGTTGACGTACGACGGACGACGCACGCCGGACAAAAGGCGATCACAATAACTCACCTTGAGCAAATGTGTAACAAAATAGATTTGGCGTGGCCTAAATAAAAGACGGTCAGTCAGTGCAGGTTGGTCACGTATGGTTTTAACCTATCGCAGGATCGTCAGGGAGATCATTGTTTATAAAGTTATTATCATATACAAAAGTGATAAGTGAGACTAAGCATATTAAGAGTTCATTTCATGTAAATCCGTTGAGAATTAAGAAATTGACGGGTTTAAAAACGTTAATTACGAGAAACTATGTTGCTATTTCATTTGGCCTATAAATGTATTGAAACTGGGTGTTGATTGTGAATTACGAGTTGCACGGGAATTTTGCCTGTCACTAGGAGACTCAGAGGTTGATTGGTGCTATATAAGTTACTCAAACATTTGTTTTGACCGTCAGTATCACAGGAGTCGCCAGACGGTTTCACTTTTTATGGTGAGAGTTAGTTGATGTGACCAATTCACACGGCATATGGGTATGTAAATTCTTAATTATTGTGCAAAGGGCTTTTCGGCATATTTAAGAAATGGAATCTGTGAAAATTTACGGCATATTTAAGAAATGGAATCTGTGAAAATTTACGGCATATTTAAGAAATGGAATCTGTGAAAATTTACGGCATATTTAAGAAATGGAATCTGTGAAAATTTACAATGTTAGGTATTGAGATAATTATTACATGATTGAATTGTTTAGAGAATTTCTGGTTCACGAAGTGAATGGTTTTTACAGAAATTGAGTCCGTTAGGAGCGAGACAATGTGTTAATATGCCATTGAGAAAGATATGTTTGTATGAAAAGGATAAGAATGAAAGTGGGAAATGTAAAAGGATAGTGGTATAGAGATGAGCTACCATAGGAGTATAAAATGGTAGGCTGTTAGGTTTACGGAACATTATTGATATTATTGTAAGACATGGTTATTTATTATAATTTTAGCCGTTTTATGTCTATGGCTAGTCCATAAAGATAGCCAGACAATCGAAGTTCCAAACGCAGAAGTTTGAAGAACCAGTGTGTGTGACGCAGTCCACAACTTAAGAAGACGTCGTAACGGGGGACATTAGGAGGAGTGCCGTCATAGGACGTGTAGAACCATATATCCACAGTTTGTGTGGCTTGTCGATCCCGGATTCCGAGGATATACGCGACGAAGTACAGATGAGTACATCGACTCGGTGAAGGCAGGAAAAGGAGACGTTTGAGTCCGAAGGACAACGTTATGAACATTTCCAAGACCATTGATAGTAGTGATTGGACAGGTTCAGTGATTTGGGTGAGTGTGGATGAGAGTGCGTGAGTAGTTTTATTTTCTTGCCTCTCGATTTGTTAGGAAAGAAAGTGTTTATTTAAACTTGTATATATTATTTAGCTGTAAATTAAACTTATATATTTATTCAAAGATCGGTGTTCAATTCTGCTTTAGTGAGTTGTCGGCCCTTGACCATCTTGTGCAAATGTATGTATGAATGTATATTGTTTTATGGCGCATCGACAGGTAAGGTCATTTAGCGCGCACTCCACCATGACCGTAGTGCCGCGACTGGGGATCGAACCCGGGACACCCGGTTTCGAAATCCCCGACGTCACCTTGAGCAAAGCTCAGGTGAGCTAAAAAGCCAAAACATGCAAAAAGTGCAATCAAGTAATTTTGAATCCTGTTCCACGCAACTACTATGGATATTTATTTTGTTCAATAACTGAAAACATTTCTTTTGAAGAATGGAAACACCAATTTGATGGCAGGAATTATAGAAAGAAGGAAACATAGCATAAAAGCTCCAATATTAAAAGACTGGTTCAACGAATATGTGGATAGCGAAAACTGGAAAGTATCATCTCTTTAGTAACGTGAAGTATACAAACAATGTCTCCAGGGAGGAAGGCTGGTTCAATATAAATGTAGATAGAGAGAACTTGTGCTATATCAGGGACTGGCATTACCTGAGGCGACACTGACATCTGCAACCCATCTTATGGCCCCTGTCAAGACAAAAATGCCAGATGCAAGCAATGTGGTAAGCCAGCACCAGTTTACAGCCCCACCGGACACATCTGGTAGCGTTTTTCATAAATCAAAAACATTTAGAACAGGAAAAAAGCGGCATCATCTACAGTTTCTTTTTCTAGTTCTATAGATACATCCGACAACACAGAAGATTCTTCCAACAAAATAACAGCTTCTTATATTATACCAACAACATTTTCTTCTATAGAAACAACAGGTTCTTCTATAACATCACCAACATGTTTTCCTATAACAACAACAATAACATCAATCCCGTATAAAACGATGCGCAACAGAAAAAGAAAAATTGAAGAAGAAAAAATTGGAAATTTTAATCGGAAATAGGATTTAAAAAAGACAGCCAAAACATGCAAAAAGTGCAATCAAGTAATTTTGAATCCTGTTCAACACAACTACTATAGATATTTATATTGTTCAATAACAGAAAACATTTCTTTTGAAGAATGGAAACACCAATTTAATGGCAGGAATTATGGAAAGAAGAAGGAAACATAACACAAAAGCTCCAATATTAAAAGACTGGTTCAACGAATATTAGATAGCGAAAACTGGAAAGTATCATCTCTTCAGTAACGTGAAGTATAAAAACATTGTCTCCATGGGGGGGGGGGGGGAAGGCTGATTCAGCGTAAATGCAGATAGCGAAAACTGGAAAGTTTCATCTGTTCAGTAACGTAAAGTATGAACAAATTGTCTCCAGGGGGAGAAGGCTGGTTCAACATATATGTAGATAGTGAAAACTGGAAAGTATCATCTCTTCAGTAACGTAAAGTATAAACAAATTGTCTCCAGGGGGACGGCTGGTTCAACGAATGTGTAGATCTAGTGAAAACTGGAAAGTATCATCTCTTCAGTAACTTGTAGTATACAAACAATGTCTTCAGGGAGGAAGGCTGGTTCAATATAAATGTAGATAGAGAAAACTTCTGGAATTACCTGAGGCGACAACGACATCTGCAACCCATCTTATGGCCCCTGTCAAAACAAAAATGCCAGCTGCAAGCAATGTGGTAAGCCAGCACCAGTCTACAGCCACACCGGACACATCTGGTAGCGTTTTTCATAAATCAAAAACATTTAGAACAGGAAAAAAGCGGCATCATCTACAGTTTCTTTTTCTAGTACTATAGATACATCCAACAAGACAGAAGCTTCTTCCAACAAAATAACAGCTTCTTATATTATACCAACAATATTTTCTTCTATAGAAACAACAGGTTCTTCTATAACATCACCAACATGTTTTCCTATAACAACAACAACTATAACATCAATCCCGTATACAACGATGCGCTACAGAAAAAGAAAAATTGAAGAAGACAAAATTGGACATTTTAATCGGAAATAGGATTTAAAAAAGACAGCCAAAACATGCAAAAAGTGCTATCAAGTGATTTTGAATCCTGTTCAACACAACTACTGTAGATATTTATATTGTTCAATAACAGAAAACATTTCTTTTGAAGAATGGAAACACCAATTTGATGGCAGGAATTATGGAAAGAAGAAGGAAACATAGCATAAAAGCTCCAATATTAAAAGACTGGCTCAACGAATTTGTAGATAGCGAAAACTGGAAAGTATCATCTCTTCAGTAACGTGAAGTATACAAACAATGTCTTCAGGGAGGAAGGTTGGATCAATATCAATGTAGATAGAGGAAACTTGTGCTATGCCAGGGATTGGAATTACCTGAGGCGACACTGACATCTGCAACCCATCTTATGGCCCCTGTCAAAACAAAAATGCCAGCTGCAAGCAATGTGGTAACCCAGCCCCACCGGACACATCTGGTTGCGTATTTCATAAATCAAAAACATTTAGAACAGGAAAAAAGCGGCATCATCTACAGTTTCTTTGTCTAGTACTATAGATACATCCAACAAGACAGAACCTTCTTCCAACAAAATAACAGCTTCTTATATTATACCAACAATATTTTCTTCTATAGAAACAACAGGTTCTTCTATAACATCACCAACATGTTTTCCTATAACAACAACAACTATAACATCAATCCCGTATACAACGATGCGCTACAGAAAAAGAAAAATTGAAGAAGAAAAAATTGGACATTTTAATCGGAAATAGGATTTAAAAAAGACAGCAAAAACATGCAAAAATTGCAATCAAGTGATTTTGAATCCTGTTCAACACAACTACTACAGATATTTATATTGTTCAATAACAGAAAACATTTCTTTTGAAGAATGGAAACACCAATTTGATGGCAGGAATTATGGAAAGAAGAAGGAAACATAGCATAAAAACTCAAATATTAAAAGACCTGTGACAATTAAATCAGAACAAGGAATCGGTGGAACTGAATGATTCTCCGCATAAGGGCTTTGTCAAGTGATAACAGGCATTGTTGGATAGAACTACCTTTAACTAGTGATCATACCTATTTAAATAATGGACTTCATTAAAAGAAAATAATAAATACAAGGGAGTTAATTATTTGCATTTGTAAATAAGTTCCATCGAAATATCTTTTTAGTACTATTCGAGTTATGGTCCTGACATGGAAATATGAAGTCTAACAAGGGAGATAATTTGAAAATGATTCAAATGATTTACTATAAAGTTATGGTTCTTCTATTATGCATGATATGTATGTATATTTCAAGATTCATTGTGACAGACAAAGTTCTCATTGAAATATATTCAGTACTTTAAGATTATGCTCAATGCAAATAAAATGTGACAAGTGTGACGAACAGACGGATGATAAGTGTAATGCACTTCCTCTCTTTAATATCTGTATACATTTCAAGTTTCATCGAAATATCTTAAGTACTTAAATAAGTTCCATCGAAATATCTTTTTAGTACTATTCGAGTTATGGTCCTGACATGGAAATATGAAGTCTAACAAGGGAGATAATTTGAAAATGATTCAAATGATTCACTATAAAGTTATGGTTCTTCTATTATGCACTCTCTCTTATTGATATGTATGTATATTTCAAGATTCATTGTGACAGACAAAGTTCTCATTGAAATATATTCAGTACTTTAAGATTATGCTCAATGCAAATAAAATGTGACAAGTGTGACGGACAGACGGATGATTATTGTGTAATGCACTTCCTCTCTTTAATAGCTGTATACATTTCAAGTTTCATCGAAATATCTCAAGTACTTTTCGAGTTATTCACTGAAATATATTCAGTACTTTTAGATTGATGCTCAATGCAAATAGAGTGTGACGGACACAAAGTGTGACGGAAAAAGTGTGACGGAAAAAGTGTGACGGACAAAGACGGTCTTTTGTACATTTCGAGTTATGGTCCTGACATGGAAATATCAAGTCTAACACGGGAGATAATTTGAAAATGATTCACTATAAAGTTATGGTTCTTGTATTATGCACTCTCTTATTGATAAAATGAGTATATCTCCGTAACTGCTAAAGATACTAATTTGAAATTTCACTTATTCCTATTGATCGTCTCGGACAATCAGGGTAGATAACTATGGACTGATTTATGTCAAATTACCTCTCTTTGTTTTAAGTTAAAATGGGTATATCTTTGTAACTAATGAAGATACAGATTTGAAATTTTATTTTTGCTATCAGATGGACTCTGACAATCAGGGTAGATAACTATAGACTGATTTATGTCAAATTACCTCCATTTCATAGTAAAACTTCAATGCATTTCTACCAAGTTTATTCAAATCATGACCCTGTGGTCACATTGACAATACATATTGTTGTAGCCAAATTCATGTAAAACATGTAAAGGGTAAACATGTACGTAGTATATGTACAGTTGGCTAGGTAAAATTGCTATTGCCCTGTGGGGTACCTCAGGCTTTAGTTGTTTTAACTAGTCTTTCTATTATTAGTCTTCTAAAACCGGTTACTTTCTCTCTGGACTCCGTTGGAGTAAGACGTGGACACAATGTTGAAACTATGCTGAGATTGAGCCACACAGTTGGTATGTTAAATAACAGTTTTTCTTTGTCTATTAAATTATTGTTAAGTTAATTACACTGAATTATTGTATTGCCTTTTAGAATTTATCCTTTTGTCACAATGTTTTCTGGAGAATTTAACTTTACACCAAATACTTTACGCTATATAGGCTTGGCTTCTTTTCCCACTTTATTTATCCACTTTATTCTTGCTAGGGCTATGTTTTCTTGTGTCTTAATATAATTCCTGTATTTCTCAGAATGTTTTCCAGTATTTCTTAATAACGCCATGACTTTGTTAATTTTATTGTTTGATTGCAATTGTCTTTGTTAAATGGCATATTTCAATGCTTGTTACAGAGTTAGTAGGATTTATGTATTATATATTTACAGTAAATCGTCCCAAATACACTACAAGCAGAAGACATTGTTGTTGTTGTTAATCTCTGGGGGGACGCATTTCGACGCGGCGCAATAGACAGCATATCATTTACAACTGGCTGACCGTTACAACGATGTCGCACTCAGATACAGGCCTAGTCATTCCACGGCGCAGCACTCGAGAGAAGACATACTCCGAGAAGGGCGCCGCCCACTTGTTGGAGAGAAGCCGGCGGAACAGGAAACAATGCGGTAAGAGATTGATGGCGAAAGTCAACGAGTTGGGCGTGGTCATCGAGGGCGACAGCTCCATGTCAACATAGAGGAATTTCGGATGCAATATTCAAACATTCTAAGTATATACGAAGAATTTCTGAACCAACATAGCATATGTCAAGAACTTCTATTTGACAATCAGAAAAGTGATGACGAGCATCAAAGTTTTAGAGAAATTAACTCTTTTATTTCTTGACTTTAAACTTAGTGCTGAACATTGGGCCAGTAAACAGTCACAAAAAAAGCATGAACAAAAGCATGACCACAAAGAACAAAAGCATGAACAAAAGCATGACCACAAAGAACAAAAGCATGAACAAAAGCATGATTCAGCCTGTCTAAATCCAAGTGACAGTGTCTCGCAAGTAGCGTCGGCTGCTCGTTCAAGGTCTTCTGCGTCTTATACCTCGTCCGTTAAAGCTCAGGATATGAGACGCAAAGCAGAACTTGAGGTTAGAGTAAAAGCCATCGAAAAGCAACGTGCACTTCAGGAAGAAAACCTGAATCTTGAAAAGGCTATTGGTGATATGAAACTAAAAAGAGACGAGTTAAAAATTAAAACAGAAATTGATATTATTAATGCTCAAGGTAAAGCTATGGAAGAGTTTGAATTGTCAAAATCAGACATTGCTAGAAAGGAACGCAAGCCTAGTGCATCGGTACTGTCCAAGTCTATTCTTGAACTATCAATGAAGGGTACTCATAAGCCTCATCCATTTAGCAGCTTAGACCCAGAGGTGCCTGCTTGGAAACCCAAAGTTAGTGCACTTGCGGGCTTAAGCATTGCTAAAAATGTAGTGCATCAATCTATTCCTCCAAAGTATATTGCCTCTGAAGCAAGCGCTACTAATACCAATTCCGGCATTTTAGCTCTTAGTCATGAATTGCGTAAACCTATTCCTGAGATTAAGCCCTTTACCGGAAATGTCATTGAATACATATCTTTTATGAGACAATTTAATGCGAGAGTTAATGCAACAACTAGTTCCTTTGACGAAAGGTTAAATTACTTGCTGCAATTTACTACTGGCGAAGCTAACAAGATTGTATTAGGCTACTCTTACCTTAATGCTCAACTAGGTTTTAATGCTGCTTTAGCTGAATTTCAGGAACGATATGGTGATCCAGAGGTTATTGCTCATGCTTATGTAAAACGAGCCTTAGACTGGCCACTGCTAAAGGGAGATAACTATAAAGGTTTGGATGAATTTGGTATCTTTTTAAGGGAATGCCAATACGCGGTCGAAAATATTGAAGCCGTCCGCGTTCTTGAGTATTCAGACAATCTTAAGCTTTTAGTGAAAATGTTGCCTTTCTATTTGCACGATAAATGGAGAAATATAGCATTTGAAACAAAAGGAAAGGGCTATGTAGTAAAATTCTCTCAGTTAGTTGATTTTGTCCGTCGCGAGGCTAAGAAGGCCAATGACCCAATATTTGGTAAGGAGCTGAGTAATGTTGGTAATACTGACAAACAAGCGTCATATAAATACGTCGGCAAAAGCTTGAGCCATTCAAAGTCGCTGATTACTCATGTCTCAGGGGATGACAAGTCTAAGCTTAGAGGAACCTTTGAAAACAAAACTGACGAATCAAATACATTGAAGAAGGGTTTAGCGTTCATCCATCCATGTTTATTTTGCAGTAATGATTCTCATTCTCTTGACCAGTGTTCTGTGATTAGAGACAGTTTTCTGAAGGAGCGGTATGAATTTCTGAAGTCGAAAGGTCTGTGTTTTGGTTGTTTGAGGTCTGGTCATTTCAAAGGTTCATGTCAAAAGAGGCTGGTATGTACTATTTGTAATAGGTCGCACCCATCAATTTTGCATGCCGATCAAGGGACAGGGTTTGGTAGAAATTCTGTTACGGCAACATTTACTAGTGATTTAGGTAGCAGAAAGCATATACTCCCTATTGTACCTGTAAGGGTGAAACACAAGAGTAGTCATATGTAGATACATATGCTTTTCTGGATTCGGGAAGTACAGCTACATTTTGTACGGAGTCTTTGATGCGTAGATTAGGTATCGAAGGTCAGAGGATATCGGTCACATTGCACACTATGGGTAAGGATCAAACTGACAAACGTTTTTTGTTAACAGGGCTGGAATTATGTAGTCTAGGAGATTCCAATGTTGTTAATCTGCCGTCCGTGCTTAGTCAGAAAAGGTTACCTGTTTCTAGTTTTGATGTAGTGAATACGTCAGATTTGAAGAATTGGCCCTATTTGAAAAATGTCCCTTTGCTAAGGTTAAATAGTGATGTTGATTTGTTGGTAGGAGTTAATGTACCAAAAGCTATGGAACCTTGGGAGGTGATCCTCAGTCAGAATAATGGTCCCTTTGCAGTCAGAACGGTCTTTGGGTGGGTCATAAATGGTCCTATTGAAGCATGCGACAATTGTAGTGAAGATGTTTCAGTGCATGTTTCTACCAATCGCATACAGGTAACGGCACCCCCAACACTAGATGAACAGCTTAATAATCATTTCAATCATGACTTTTGCGAGAGGTCAGTTGATGATGTGTCTGAGCCGTCCAAGGAAGAGAGACTCTTTCTAGACCTAGTTGAAAAGTCTGCAACGTTCAAGGATGGTCATTATGTTGTAGACTTACCCTTTCGTGACCAAAATGTTTCAATGCCTAATAACAAACGTCAAGCTGAACATAGGTTATGGTTATTGAGGAAACGCTTGAAACGAGATGATCAATTCTATTCTGAGTATAAAGAATTCATGCACAAGATCATTGACAAAGGGTATGCTAAACAGGTCCCACTCGATTGTTTAGATCAGGATGATGGAAAAGTGTGGTTTCTGCCTCATCACGGGGTGTACCACCCTCAGAAACGGAAGTTAAGGGTTGTGTTTGATTGCGCAGCACGCTATCAAGGCACGTCGTTAAATGACAAGCTCTTGCAAGGACCATACCTTACAAACACTTTAATTGGCACCTTACTTAGGTTCAGAGATGGGAATGTTGCTTTCATGGGCGACAAAGAAAGCATGTTTTATCAAGTGCATGTCCCAATGTCACATGCGAGTTTTCTCAGGTTTCTATGGTGGCAGGAAGGTGATGTTGATAAACCGGTGTTACAGTATCAAATGGTGGTGCATTTGTTTGGGGCAAATTCCTCGCCGAGTGTTTGCAATTTCGCTCTTAGGAAAACAGCTTTAAGTGCAAATGGTCAATTTGATGAGGATGTGGTGAACACAGTTCTCAAGAACTTCTATGTTGATGATTGTTTGAAGTCCGTCGAGTCTGTTGCTAAAGCAAAATCTATGATAAATGACCTTAAGTTCATTTTAGGTTCTGGTGGCTTTAATATTACAAAATGGGTTAGTAATAGTAAGGAAGTCATGGTGTCAATTTCAAAGAGTGATTGGGCTCCAGAGGTCAAGGATTTAGATCTGGAACAGGATAGTCTTCCAATCGAGCGAGCACTGGGTGTTAATTGGAACGCTGAAACTGATACGTTCGGATTCAAACTAGATTTAAAAGAAAAGCCATCAACACGAAGAGGTATTCTTTCTCTTGTCAGCTCGGTTTACGACCCTTTGGGTTTGTTATCTCCCGTTGTATTACCTGCTAAGTGCTTACTCCAGGAATCTTGTAGGCTTCGGCTTGAGTGGGATGATATATTGCCAGACAATTTGCGTAGGTCTTGGGAGAGTTGGTTGCATGAAATTGAGTGTCTAAAGGACTTCAAAGTGAATCGGTGTTTACGGCCCCAGAAATTTGGTGATGTGTCAGAAGCAGTTTTGCATCACTTTTCAGATGCCAGTGAGTCAGGTTACGGGACGGTGACATATTTGTACTTGGTCAATTCCCACGGTAGGGTTCATGTTACACTGGTAACTGCAAAGTCTCGTGTAGCTCCGCTTAAGCAAATCACGGTTCCCCGCTTAGAATTAACTGCGGCTACCATTGCTGTAAAGGTTGACAATATGTTAAAACGCGAGCTAGGTCTTCCAATTGCTAAATCCTATTTCTGGACTGATAGTATGGCAGTTTTGTACTATATTCGGAATGATACTGCAAGGTTTCAGACGTTCGTAGCTAATCGGTTAACAATTGTTCGTGAGGGTTCTGATCCAAATCAGTGGATGTATATACCCTCAAAGTTGAATCCTGCTGATCTGACTTCTAGGGGTTGCTCTGTAAATCAATTTCTATGCAATAGGGAGTGGAATACTGGTCCAAACTTTTTGTGGAAAGGATTCGAGTATTGGCCCAGTCAGCCATCTTCTCTTGATGTTCGGGAAGGGGATATTGAAGTGAAAAGGGAAAGTTGTCGTCTGCATTTTGTTAATGCTAGTGTAAGTAGTGTTCAGTACGATACTGGTTTTGAAAACCCAGTTACTAAGCTGACAAATTACTATTCAAATTGGACTTCTTTGGTAAGGGCAGTAGCGTGTCTTTTGATGTTCAGGAAGATTTTACAAAACAGGGTTCGTCTGGAAGATGGTGCGTCAAAGCCTTCATTGAGTGTTTCTAGTAATATGCTTTCCTCTAAGGATATAGTTACGGCAGAAAATGTCATTATTCAGAATTGTCAGTCACAAGAGTTTTCTGAAGAGGTTGGTTTGTTGAAGGCTGGTAGTCCTGTAAAAGTGGGTAGTAGGGTTCAAAGTTTAAATCCTTACTTTGATGACGGGTTGATAAAGGTTGGTGGTCGTATTTCTAGGGCTTGTATTCCGGAGCATTCCAAACATCCACCTATCTTGCCAAAATGTTGCCGTGTTTCAGAGCTCATAATTGAAGAGATACATAGGAATGTAGGTCATTTGGGTAGGAACTCTGTTATGGCTCGGCTGCGTGAGAAGTGTTGGGTGATTAATGCACCAACTGCTGTAGGAAAGGTTCTTTCAAAATGTGTCATCTGTCGTAAGATAAAGGCTAAACCTGGTTTTCAACAAATGGCTGACTTACCTGTTGAAAGACTTGTCCCTGATGAACCCCCATTTACAAGTGTAGGTATGGATTATTTCGGTTCAATTCAAGTAAAGGTTAGGCGTTCATTAGTGAAGCGGTACGGTGTGGTATTCACTTGCTTTAGTACGCGAGCTATACATATCGAGGTTGCAGATACTTTGGATACTAGTTCTTGCATTAATGCTATCCGAAGATTCGATGCGCGTCGGGGGCAGTGTAAGAACATTCTGTCAGACAATGGTTCTAATTTAGTTGGAGCTCGCCGTGAGCTTTTAAAATCAGTTAGGGAATTGAACAAAGGTCAAATTCACAACCATCTCTTGCGGAAAAACATTGACTGGCGTTTTAACCCGCCTTCTGCATCCCATTTCGGTGGCGTGTGGGAGCGAATGATTAGGACAATTCGCCAAGTACTTCATGCTGTTTTGAAGGAACAGGTACTGAATGATGAAATGTTGCACACGGTTCTATGTGAGGTGGAAGCTATTGTTAATAATAGACCAATAACCCAGCTGTCAGATAGCTATGGTGATTTGGAAGCTCTTACACCTAACCATTTACTTTTGCTAAAGCGTACGCCAGCTTTACCTCCTGGTTGCTTTAATAAGGAAGATCAATATTGTTCGCGTCGTTGGCGGCAAGTGCAGTACATGGCAAATTTGTTTTGGAAAAGATGGATTCGCGAATATCTTCCTCTTTTGCAAGAAAGACAGAAATGGTTTCGGCCGCAGAGAAATTTCAATGTTGGTGATATAGTTCTCATCGTCGATGAACGCGCACCTAGGGGTTCGTGGCCACTAGGACGTATAGTGAAAGTCATGTCAGATAGGTTAGGTAAAGTACGTAGAGTACTTGTAAAAACGCAAACAAATGTTCTAGAAAGACCTATACATAAGTTGTGCTTAATTGTTGAGTAATCTAAGTAGTTGCCAACAATTTAACAAAACCTGTCGATCAGTTTGTCATGAGCAATAATCTGGAAATCCATTATATGTGTCTATTTTTCTATGTTGTTTGATATGTATAATATGTTTGGGATATTTTTTTTGTATTTTTTAAATGTTATATGTAATTGCGTAAGGCCGCACTTAGGGGGGAGGATGTTGTAGCCAAATTCATATAAAACATGTAAAGGGTAAACATGTACGTAGTATATGTACAGTTGGCTAGGTAAAATTGCTATTGCCCTGTGGGGTACCTCAGGCTTTAGTTGTTTTAACTAGTCTTTCTATTATTAGTCTTCTAAAACCGGTTACTTTCTCTCTGGACTCCGTTGGAGTAAGACGTGGACACAATGTTGAAACTATGCTGAGATTGAGCCACACAGTTGGTATGTTAAATAACAGTTTTTCTTTGTCTATTAAATTATTGTTAAGTTAATTACACTGAATTATTGTATTGCCTTTTAGAATTTATCCTTTTGTCACAATGTTTTCTGGAGAATTTAACTTTACACCAAATACTTTACGCTGTATAGGCTTGGCTTCTTTTCCCACTTTATTTATCCACTTTATTCTTGCTAGGGCTATGTTTTCTTGTGTCTTAATATAATTCCTGTATTTCTCACAATGTTTTCCAGTATTTCTTAATAACGCCATGACTTTGTTAATTTTATTGTTTGATTGCAATTGTCTTTGTTAAATGGCATATTTCAATGCTTGTTACAGAGTTAGTAGGATTTATGTATTATATATTTACAGTAAATCGTCCCAAATACACTACAAGCAGAATACATTGTTGTTGTTGTTAATCTCTGGGGGACGCATTTCGACGCGGCGCAATAGACAGCATACATATTACATGTATTAGTAAGCTTAAAATCTTCTGGAACCACATGGCACAGACATAACATATACAGCCTAATTACAGGTGGTTTACTTAATATATTATGTTAAATTCTGCTTTAAAAGCGAGACATTACTTCGTTGTATTTCTTGTTATGAACGAAAGATTGTTGAATTCCTGGCGTCTTCAACTAACAAAGTAAATGATATTAGTGACTAGATATGGAATTATGCACGTTCATAAAAACCATATCCGGCGACTAAATATAGATATCATGACGATGTATAATTCCATTAACTAACGAAATGTCTTTTGATTTACAATACCTTTTTAAATGTGTTAGTAATTTTAATTTCATATGAAAGTGGTGACAATAGGAAACTTTCATTTTCAAATGGACCATCCTTTACGAAACTTTGAAAAGATCAACTATAATGTTTTTTTGTGATTAAGTCAATGAACTTGGAGAAGATTCATAAGGAAAACATGCACAAAAATATATCAGTTGACTGGTTTCAAAATTTTGAAATTCTCCTATCTCAAGTTTCAGTGTTGGCTCTATTGACTTAATTATGAGGGTCATTTAAAAAGTGTTATATATATATATATATATATATATTATTACAGGCAAAACAACAAGGAACAAGATGTGTTTGTGAAACACTGATGCCCCCGAATGGCAACATCTAGGTCAAAGGTCAAGGTCGCCAGGTCAAAAATGTTGGTACTGACAGAAAGGTCATGTCACAAGGAATACACATGTCAAATATGGTAGCCGTACCTGTTATGGTTCAAAAGTAGTGGTCAAAGTTAAAAAAAAATCTAGAATGGCAACATCTAGGTCAAAGGTCAAGGTCGAAAGGTGAACAATTTTGGTATTGACAGACAGGTCATGTCACAAGGTATACACATGTAAAATATGGTAGCCGTACCTGAAAGTTTTTTTCGAGAATGGCAACATCTAGGTCAAAGGTCAAGGTCGCAAGGTTAAAAATGTTGGTACTGACAGAAAGGTCATGTCACAAGGAATACACATGTGAAATATGGTAGCCGTACCTGTTATGGTTCAAAAGTAATGGGCAAGGTTAAAGTTTTTTTCGAGAATGGCAACATCTAGGTCAAAGGTCAAGGTCGCAAGGTCAAACATTTTGGTACTGACAGAAAGGTAATGTCACAAGGAATACACATGGGAAATATGGTAGCCGTACCTGTTATGGTTCAAAAGTAGTGGTCAAGGTTAAAGTTTTTTTCGTGCAGACAGGCCAAAAACTACATCTAGGTCAAAGGTCAAGGTCGCAAGGTTAAAAATGTTGGTACTGACAGAAAGGTCATGTCACAAGGAATACACATGTGAAATATGGTAGCCGTACCTGTTATGGTTCAAAAGTAGTGGTCAAGGTTAAAGTTTTTTTTGTGCAGACAGACAGACAGACAGACAGACAGGCCAAAAACTATATGCCCCCCGAATCGGAGATTCCGGGGGGGGCATAAAAACAGTATTATACATCGCACGGAGCCAAATGGTTTAATAATGGGTGTAAGAGATTAAAAAGAAGCACAATCACGCGTTTACGCAAGTATCGATCTACTAATGCTCAATTTGACTTACAAAGGTATTTAGAGGCCAAGAAAACTTATAGTGCAACATGTCGTAATATGAAACAAGAGTATTATACATCATGCTTAAATGATATTAAGAATAATATAAAAAACCAAAAGTTATTTTAGCAGAAGTTGAAGAAATATAGCAACGGTAAACCTAAACAAGAGGGCCATGATGGCCCTGGAATCGCTCACCTGATTTATTTTTCACTTTAGCTATATAAGCCCCGCCATCTGGCGGGCATAGTTTCCAACCAATCAACTTGGCTTTAAGGAATCTGAAAGAGGGTCACCCTAGGAACATTTCTACAAAATTATTTGAAAATCGGCCAGACACTTTTGAAGGAGAAGATTTTTTAAGTTTTCACTATAGCAATAAAAGGCAAAATAGCCCCGCCCCCTGGCGGCCACGTTTTTTGACCAATCAACATGGCTTGAAGGAATCTGATAGAGGGTCATCCAAGGAACATTTCTACAAAATTATTTGAAAATCGGCCCGACACTATTGGAGGAGAAGATTTTTTAAGTTTGCACTATAGCTATATAAGGCAAAAAAGCCCCGCCCCCCCCCCCCCCCCCCTGGCGGCCATGATTTTCGACCAATCAACATGGCTTGAAGGAATCTGATAGAGGGTCACCCAAGGAACATTTCTACAAATTTATTTGAAAATCGGCCTGACACTTTTGGAGAAGAAGATTTTTTAAGTTTGCACTATAGCCATATAAGGAAAAATAGCCCCGCCCCCCTGGCGGCCATGTTTTTCGACCAATCAACATGGCATGAAGGAATCTGATAGAGGGTCACCCGAGGAACATTTCAACAAAATTATTTGAAAATCGGCTTGACACTTTCGGAGGAGAAGATTTTTTAAAATTTTTGAAGTTTTTTCATTTCGTTGCACAGGTGAGCTAAAAACAGAATCCTATCCCATTACGTGAGTGGTTTGTTCATTTTAAAAATGTATTGCAAGATAGCAGTGATGGTGGCAACAAAGGTGCATATAAAAAAAACAGTATTATAACTGATGATATGAATTCTGCAGATAAGTCTTCTATTGAAGAAGTGTTACCGAATAATATGGGAATCGATGAAACTAGAGATATAACGGATGATGTGAGTAATATAGATATGTCTAATAATGATTTTGAAGATATGATACAGAATCGTGAAATTACAGACAGTGAAGTAGTAGAAGCGGTGAAATCGCTTAGATGTAACAAAGTGTGTTCTGGAGACATTGTTGCAGAACATTTAAAGTATAGTGTGGATCTGTTGTTACCTCTATATACAAAGTTTTTTAACAGACTATATAAAGGTAATATTTTTCCTATTAAGTGGGCTCACTCGTTACTCGTACCAATACATAACAAGAGGGCCATGATGGCCCTGGAATCGCTCACCTGTTTTTTTTTCTTTCACTTTAGCTATATAAGCCCCGCCCCTTGGCAGCTATAGTTTCCGACCAATCAACTTGGCTTGAAGGAATCTGATAAAGGGTCACCCTAGGAACATTTCTACAAAATTATTTAAAAATCAGCCTGACACTTTCGGAGGAGAAGATTTTTTAACTTTTCACTTTGGCCATATAAGGCAAAAAAGCCCCGCCCCCTGGCTGCCATGTTTTTCGACCAATCAACATGGCTTGAAGGAATCTGATAAAGGGTCACCACCCAAGGAACATTTCTAGAAAATTATTTGAAAATCGGCCCGACACTTATGGAGAAGAAGATTTTTTAAGTTTTCACTATAGCCATAAAATGCAAAATAGCCCCGCCCCCTGGCGGCCATGCTTTTTGACCAATCAACATGGCTTGAAGTAATCTGATAGAGGATCACCCAAGGAACATTTCTACAGAATTATTTGAAAATCGGCCAGACACCTTTGGAGGAGAAGATTTTTTAAGCTTTCACTATAGCCTAATAAGGCAAAATAGCCCCGCCCCCCCTGGCGGCCATGTTTTTCGACCAATCAACATGGCTTGAAGGAATCTGATAGAGGGTCACCCAAGGAACATTTCTACAAATATTTTTGAAAATCGGCCTGACACTTTTGGAGGAGAAGATTTTTTAAGTTTGCACTATAGCCATATTGGCAAAATAGCCCCCCCCCCCCCCCCCCCCCTGGGGGGCCATGTTTTTCGACCAATCAACATGGCTTGAAGGAATCTGATAGAGGGTCACCCAAGGATCATTTCTACAAAATAATTTGAAAATCGGCCTGACACTTTGGGAGGAGAAGATTTTTAAGAATTTTGAAGTTTTTTTCATTTCGTTGCCATGGAAACCAGAATTCTGCATAGGGCGATCACAATAACTCACCCTGAGCACTTCGTGCACAGGTGAGCTAAAAAGGGGACATATGATGATCCCAATAATTAGTTTGTTTGTTTGGAGTTTAACGCCCAATAATTATAGAGGTATAGCCCTAACAGAGATATTTAGTAAAGTTTATATACACATTATAAATAAACGTTTAACTTTCTACTTGGATATGTATGATAAGATCTCAGAATGTCAAGGTGGCTTTCGTTCAGGCTATTCAACAATTGGTAATTCGTTTGTATTGAATGCTGTAATTAGCAGATACCTGTGTACTAAAAAGAAAATATTATATGTGGCTTTTGTTGACTTTAATAAGGCGTTCGATACAATTCGAAGGGATAAGCTTTATCAAATATTGATACAGAATGGTATTAAAGGTCATTTAATGGGTGCAATAAGGGCTATATATAAGACGGTGAAAGCTCGTGTAAAAGACAATCAAGAACTTAGTGATATTTTTGACTGCCCAGTTGGGTTGAAACAAGGCTGTTGTCTGAGTCCAAAACTCTTCACCGTCTTCATTAATGAACTTTGTGGTCTCATGGAAAAGTCTGGTATAAAAGGAGTTCAGTTATTTCCAGATATAACCCAGTTGTTATTATTATTGTTCGCAGATGATGTAGCTCTGATCAATTATACGATACGCTGACTACAAATGCAGTTAAATTTGGTCAGTGATTTTCGTGATGCATATGGTCTTAGCTTAAATGTTAAAAAGACAAAGGTTGTAGTTTTTAGAAATGGTGGGATATTGAAAAGAACAGAGCAGTGGAGATATAAAAATGAACGTTTGGAATGTGTTAATGGTTTCACATATGTTGGTGTTTATTTCTCATCTACTTTGTCTTTGTATCGCATGGCTGAGAAAATGTCTACAAAAGCGAAACATGTATTTGTGACCTTATTTAACAGTTTAAAATCGTTTATGCCTATTGATCATAACACCTTCTTCAAGATATATGACAGTAAAGTGACGCCAATAATATTGTACGGTTCTGAACTGTGGGGTTTAAATGAGTTTGTGTGTGTTGAGAAGGTACATACATACTGCTTGAAGCGCTACATGTCGGTACCGTTGAAAACAGTTAATGACGCAGTTCTCGGACAGTGGAAGATTTCCCGTCTATATTTATGCATCAAAAAGGGTTATTAAGTATTGGCTAAGAGTTATCAAATTGCCGTGTCACAGACTTGTTAGAAAGTGTTATGATATGTTAAAGTTGTATGATGGTTTAGGACATTCGAATTGGGTAACACAAATTCGAACCAATCTTACTAAAAATGGTTTTGTATATGTGTGGAATGATCAGTGTTACCAATGAATCTAAATTTATATGTATATATCTACAAAGATTAAAAGACCAATATGTACAGAAATGGCGTGAACGATGTTACAGTAGCTCAAAGTTAAGCTTTTATATCAATTTTAAGACAAATTTCGAATTCCAGAATTATTTAGATGTGATCAATGTGGGGAAGTTCCGAAGGGCATTGGCAACCTTTAGAACATGAAAGATTTCCAAAATATTACCACGAAGTCAGAGACTCAGAGTACGTGCCACAATGGCACTATCATGTGTTCGAATTGTGCACACTAGTTACATGCCAGCTGTACACAATTAAATGTTGATGACCTTAAAATATGGTCTAACAAGACTTTAATTATGTGTAAAAAATGTGCTTTTAATAATGGACTGGATTACGATGCAGAAGCGGCTTTGAATCGGTAAGTTATGTTTTTTTTTATATAATTACCAAATTTGGCAGACGACTCGTTAAATGGGATAGCTGACATATACGTATTCTAGCATACGTTACAGTTAAGGGAAAAGGGTTCAATGGATTAATTCAATTCCCTAAGTGTTTTCAATGGCCTCCGGGTTAAACAGCATCCCGTAATCTGCAAAGTGTCAAACTATCGTTTGCGTTATTAAAATTCTAAAAGATCTATAATAAATCATCAGATATGTAATGAGGAATACACGTTTAGTGGGTTATGAACACATTTTATTTGTTATAGGTTAGGTTATTGAGACATTGTTCATTATAAGCAACATATATGTATTTTGACGTTCTGTTTTCCATAATCGTCTGCATAACGGGAACGGTTAAGAACAAGTGATTTTTATGCTATTATATAAACACCCTTTGTGTCAAGTGTGTTTTGCTTCCAAATAACACTCCCACATTTATACATTGCTCATCCTCACAACATTTATATCATTCTCATGTTAACTTCATGTTTATATCACTCTCATGCTGAATTCACGTTTAATTCAATCATCCTATAAATTCCAAATAAATCATGTTTGTTTGTATTTTCCTGTTATGTATATTGTATGTATATGTATGTTTTTTAGACAATGTACTTTGTATACGTCAACAATAAAATGTTCTGTCTGTCTGTCTGTCTGTAATAAATTGACCCGACTAGCAATTATATTTTACTGATACACAAGACTTAAATGAATTTTAAAAACATTTTGACAAAAAGAGAAATGTCGCTTTTTTCAACAATGTATTAGTCTGTTGTATGTCCTTTCCCACATACATACGCTTTTAGACGCCTTTGCAGGAGACGACTTTTTGACAAAAAGAGAAATGTCGCTTTTTTCAACAATGTATTAGTCTGTTGTATGTCCTTTCCCACATACATACGCTTTTAGACGCCTTTGCAGGAGACGACTTTTGAAAACATTGTGACAAATGGAGAAATTACTTATAACAACAAATGTTTTTGCATTATCAAATACATTTTCAATAACTATCTATAATATTTTGATTTTTATTATTAATAATTTTCCTTGTAGCACAAATCCCGAGAACCAGAAACAACTACTTCATCAAGCGGACTCGGAGGTCAAACTACTTAAACTCTACAACGTTAATATACTAAAGACCTTACTCCAACTAGACTGCGAACACACAGACATCCCATCATCCAGAGTTCTCCAAATGTTTCTTCCCCCAATACTTCAATTCTACAAACCAATACATATCATTGGGGACGGTAACTGCTTATACAGGTCCATGTCCTATACCATCTCCGGAAGTCAGAACTACCATGCTATTTTGAGACTTTACACTGCTCTAGAACTTATACAGTACAAAAATAGCTATAATACAGGACAAATCCATAACAACTTCATAAATGACCACAGAATTATAACGAGCGACTATGTTAAACTTCTAGATGATGTCGTCAATATGAACATGTATCAATAACTGGCCCACATATATGCACTAAGCGCCTCACTATCAACACCAATATCATCATGCTACCAACCACAGGTCCACTCCGTTTACACATCTGAAGCATTTACAAGAAAAATTGTCGGAAGGAATGTCAAAGATGGACCAAGAACACAGTAAAAACCGGACCAACGAAACCGGAAAATCAACGCTAAGACAACTACCTCGAAACGACAGAAAATGGAGTAAATATTTGATTTTTCAGATCACTCTCGTTGAGAGTGCCATGTGTTCGCATGTGGTATTAACTTGTTCTGAATAATTATAAAAATGCAAATAATTGTAATTGGCGATAGGTTTTACATTAACAATGTGTGAACATATTTTTTGATTTCGTGTCAGGTTTTTTGGGCTGAAAATATTATTTACATATTTTGATTTAACTTGTCCAATAATTTAATATGTCTGTACTTATCGAAATATTCTGACGACGTTCATTACATTTATACTTTACATCTATATCATACAAATCATTTTACATCATGATGTGTTTATTCATTGTTAATGTTTTCTTATGCATCAAAAGCTTTTGCTTCGCATACTGTGATTTATACATACATTTATAACTTGCTTAACCTATATTTAATACTGATACATTTTCTCATGCTTGCATATTCTTGTAATTTATAACAAAATAAATATTCTATACCATTATTGCAAGACATTTTCTTTTCAAAACCGCCCCTGTAGAAATCACCATCATAATAAGCTACTTATGCTGCAGACAATTTTTGTGCCGCCATGCACGTTTCTTTTACCTACATGAAGTGAAATTCGGTCAGTATATTTTACAACCGTGTTAATTTTACTGGTCTCCTCAACATGGAAAATTGAAATGTATGTACATGTCCATATAATTATGAGCAACTTTCGAGCCTACCCTTGTGGACACATAATTTCAGAGACACTGCACACTGCATTTTCAGCTGCATTAAAGAACAAAAATAACCCATTGAGAGTATTCCTAGCAGACTTGGAGTGGGCAGTTGTTAAGTTTAAACAGTGTGTAATCTTAATATTTACTTCAATATGCAAATGAATGTACACATTATGGCTTTTGGTATCAATTATCACACAACCTGCTATCTATCTGTGTAGGCATAATTTATTGCCTAATTGAACCTTGTCACTTATCATGTGACTTTAAGATAAGATCAGTCATCCGTCTTTGATTTTAGATTTCTTATTTGCCGGTATGAAATATCAGTTTTGAAAAGCTAAACATATAAACGCTTTATTTTATTATAAAATAATGAATAAGCGCTTCGGTAATCGCGACAAATAGACTGGTTATTTAACATCTTCATTATCCAAATGTTTAATTTAAAGTTTGTTGCAACACGCAGTATCCGAAAAATCGATATTGTTGTAGCCAAAGTCTTTTTACAAACTCTAATGTTTACCTCCTCAAATGAAATGCAGTTGTTTAATATTTGTAATTTGATATTTTACACATAGTTTTTGAACTATTTGCGTATTGCTTAAAGCTGAAAAGTGTTATGTTAATGGTACGCTTAATTATGAAATTCTTTACGTATCTACCGATTTTTATGGCATAAAAACGCAAATACGCTGCTTATCTGGGACACTGCATGTATGTTTTTTAGGTTAAAGGCGTGGTGATTAGAGTGTAGCCATGGTTTGTTGTCACAGATAGTCCCACAGTCAATGAGATTCTCACTCCAGTTCAAACTGTCAACCCAGAGTCCAATGGAAACTTGCCCAAGGCTTTTAGGCAAGACGACAACAGGAGTGGTAATGTAGGCCCAAGTCTTACTACGGAGAGTAATTTTCATAATAATAGTAAGTGGTACCAATATCATACAACCAGCATCTATGTACGCATTATTTATTGCCGAATTGAGGCTCACTTTTCATTGACCTAGTTGTGATCAGAGTCGGCCGCCTTTGAAATCAAACTTTCAAATTTGCTGGTAAGAAATGTCAGTTTGAAAAGTTTTCACAAGACATTCATTATAAAATGTTGGACATTTCTAATGACCTGAACATTAATTAACTGGCCATGTATGTTTTTCAGGTGAAAGTCGCGGTGATAAGAGTGTAGCCATGGTTTGTTGTAATAGTCCCACAGTCAATAAGATCCTCACTCCAGTTCCAACTGCCAACCCAGAGTCCAATGGAAACTTGCCCAGGGCTTTTAGCCAAGTCGACAACAGGAGTGGTGATGTAGGCACAAGTCTTACTACGGAGAGTAATTTTCATAATGGTAAGTGGCACCAATATCATACAACCAGCATATATGTACGCATTATTTATTGCCGAATTGAGGCTGTCACTTTTTATTGACCTAGTTGTTATCAGAGCCAGCAGCCTTAAACTTCAAACGTTCAAATTTGCTGGTATGTAATGTCAGTTTGAAAAGTTTTTACAAGATATTCAGTATAAAATTTTGGATATTTCTATTGACCTGAACAGTAATTAACTGGCCATGTATGTTTTCCAGGTGATACACACGTGGAGAAGAATGTAGCCATGGTTATTTGCGATAGTCCCACAGTTGATGAGATTCATTCACACTGCCGACCCAGAGTCCAATGGAAACTTGCCCAAGACTTTTAGCCAAGACGATAACAGGGGTGGTGATGTAGGCCCAAGTCTTGCTACAGAGAGTAATTTTCATAATGGTAAGTGGCACCAATATCATACAACCAGCATCTATGTACGCATTATTTATTGCCAAATTGAGGCTGTCACTTTTCATTGACCTAGTTGTGATCAGATCCAGCAGCCTTAAACTTCAAACTTTCAAATTTGCTGGTATGTAATGTCAGTTTGAAAAGTTTTTACAAGATATTCAGTATACAATTTTGGATATTTCTATTGACCTGAACAGTTATTAACTGGCCATGTATGTTTTCCAGGTGATACACATGTGGAAAAAAATGTAGCCATGGTTATATGTGATAGTCCCACAGTTGATGAAATTCTTATTATCATTCACACTGCCGACCCAAAGTCCAATGGAAACTTGCCCAAGGCTTTTAGCCAAGATGATAACAGGGGTGGTGATGTAGGCCCAAGTCTTGCTACAGAGAGTAATTTTCATACCAATATCATAAAACTAGCATCTATGTACGCATTATTTATTGCCGTGTCTTACTTAACTTGTTGTCTCGACCCTGGAGTGTGGGAGAGACATAGCAGTCCCTTTTTCGGCGGCCCCCGGAAGACCGATTTTCATTTTTTTCGTTTTAAATGAATCATGGTGATGAGCCAAATCTCTTACCTTAACATTTTGACGGTCAAGGTCATTTAAGGCTATAAATAACTTCCGTTAAACATAACGTTAACATTTTCTAATATCATTTATATTTCAAAGACCTATGAACTTATTTTCATGAAACCTTTTTTAAAGGTCAATGTCATTTAATGTTAAAAATAACTTAAGTATATAGAGTCAATGTGCCGCAGGGCGAGACAACCGTAGTCCGACGGTCTTGTGACTTAGTTGTGATCAGAGCCAGCAGCCTTTAAATTAAAACTTTAACATTTGCTTGTACGAAATGTCAGTTCGAAACGTGTTCACATGATATTCAGTATAACATTTTAGATATTTCCATTAACCTGAATAGTAATTAACTGGCCATGTACGGTTTTCAGGTGAAAGGCATATGGATAAGAGTGTAGTCATGGATAGTCCACAGTCAATGAGAGTCTCACCCTGTTCAAACTGCTGAGCCAGAGTCCAATGAAAACTCGTCCAAAGCTTTTAGCGTAGACAGTTTAAGGTACTTGAATCATCCAGCAAACACAACTATTGGGACATTTGAAAATTATGAGAGTGATCAAGACAGTGAAATTATTCAATGTCAAGAATTGACTGCAACCACAAGAGAAAATAACCCATCAGAACTGAATACAGAAGAACTTTTAATGTCCGAGGTAGACAGTGAAGTTGCTTTTGTTTCTGAAAGCGAGAGCGATTCCGAGAACACACTAAATTTAGACCAATTCCTAGAATCAGATGATTCTGCAGATTGTAATGTTTACAAACGCGCTACTGTAAAAGAGAGCCAGATCATTCGAGATGTTGAATATCATAACATTTTTATTCGAAAGCATTTGAAGTGATCACTGTATTCTAGTGGGCAAGCTTACAAGAAAAAACATGATAAAAGTGTATAATAACTATCATTGCTGTTACTTTTGTGAGGAAATGTTTTTACACATTCCAGTGCATATGAAAATCCACAACGACAGAAAGGTAGTAGCTGATGAACTGCAAAAGGGAAAACCCGACTTTACAGTACTCCGAAAAATGGGTGATCATAAACATGATAGACAAGATATGGAACAGAAAGAGGGAGAGCTGGTGATATCAAGACGTTCAAGTCAGGATAGTTTAGATGTAAGCAAGTATGGGCCTTGCATTAATTGTTGGGAGTGGTGTTTGTTGTCGGGTCTGAAAAAACATTACAGGAAATGTACAAAAGGGAAAACAATGGATTAGGGAAGAAAGATCTTGTGCTTAAAGTTCAAATTATAGCGGGTCACATTAAGGGAAGCCCTTCCAAACTAATGAACGAGGAAGTATTCCGCATAATGAAAAATGATGATGTGACCAAAACTGCCCAAAATGATATGTTAATTCTTATGCTGGGGGAGAGTTGGCTTCGAAGGAGCATAGAAAATGTCGAAAAGCGAAAATATTATGCTAGTGTTCGTATGAGGCTATGTGCCTGATTACTAAATGCACACAATTGTGAAAATCAGCAAGATGAACAAAATGAATCTCAAATAGTAAACCAAAGACTATGTGAGATTTTCTAGAACCATCACACTTCGATAACATTATAACAGCTGCGCTGTCAGTAAGCATGCCGCTTATGGTTGATTTTGGTGATCTACATGCCTCTTCCAACGCCATTAAAATAAAATATGATGTAAGAATACTTCTTACTGCTAAGTATGCATATATTCTGAGAGGAGCTGAGAACCAAGCTGCCGAGTTGAAAAACTGCAAAATATTTCTTAAATTGGTGGAAAAAGAATGGAATGAACGCGTTAACAAGGTGGCTAGAACTGTATTGCATATGCAACAATTGACACAGAAGAAATCCCAGCAAAAAGCGATGTAGAGATGCTGACTAAGCATCTTGTGTCAAAACTTGAGAAAACCAAACAGACGCCTGAAAACTTCCAGAGGCTAGTAAAACTCTGTCAAACTCGACTTCTGTTTTAACATGCGGCGTTCTGGAGAACTGGAAGTGTTAGAGTACGTTTAAAATACAAATTATACCTTCCATAAATGTCAGTAAATCGAATTTATATTAAAATATGGTACAATAAACATTTAACAAAAAAAATAGATGGTATTCAAGCAATATCTCGGGCACAACACATTTAACATAAATATACTCCGGTACAAATTTGAGAGTATTATTATACAGTTTTAAGCATCTTAAGAGTAGCATTTATACAGTGTTAACTTAATACAAATGTGAAAACAATCAAAGTTCCCAATTAAACAAAAATTCAATGAGTTTCCAATTTTAAATACCAAATAGTTTGATGGGTACCCAATTAGTTTCAAAATGATATTGAGATACCCAATTCAATGTCAAAGTTTATCAATGCTCTGTTAGATTTTAAGCCTGCATACTCTGAAAATGCAAGTGAATTTTTACCTTGACTTTTCGGAGAAAACAGTCAGATTTTTAACACAATCTGGCGTTGGGAGTCAAACCCATGTATAGTCTTACTATATCAGCCCAACAAACGAACAAAAATGTACCAAGTTTCACCAAATGATAATTTTCTGGCAATAGTCCATCATGGCCCTCTTTTGTTTTAGTCTCCAAAGCTATGCGACAAGAAGCAGCAGTCTCAAGTCTAACGGACAACAATCACTTTCATGGTTTACTTTCTGCTGCAATGAGCTAATAAAATAAATGGTTTTCAAATGAACTATTGTATAAACAGAAAATATTATATAACAATTCTAACGCTCTTCTCTGATCTCTATAACATCAAACTTTGATTATTTGAACCATCAAACTATTCAGACTTCTTTGATAATATAATATAATATCATCAAAGTTAAAAAATTGAGATTAAGCATTCGAATCAATATAAGGTAAATGATTACAAAAGTTGTTATCTTCATAGAGTAAAACACAACACATAACTCTTTTCTTACCAAAACTTTAAGGTTTGTTGGTTGATTTTAGGCAGCTTAAGTTTTGTTTGAGCCAACAAAGTTGCATTCCCTAAAATGTATTTCCTTATCTTGGTATAATCGTTAATTATTAGTGATCACCTCGTCCAGCCATGGCCTTTCACGCGCCTAGACCAGAAACATTGAACAGTCTTTCAATTAGAGCCTCAACTTACCGGTAACAGTTTGGCCAAGCAGCCGGAACAGAATATGGCCCTCGAATACTCCTGAAAAATCAATCGGTCATTTTTCATTATGGTTTGAAATTATTTTGTAACGTACAGGGATTTAATTTTGACAATAAGCAGTGAGATTTTGAACGTTTGTTTTACAGCTTGCTCTAATATGAAAACGCTACAGTCTTTTTTAACATTCATGTTGATCTCTTCGCGATAAAAATGTAACTCATATAACCAGAGTAAACTAGAAATATCACTGAAGGTGATGAATACCCCCAGCTGGTGCCTGACAATATACATATGTATGCGAAATTCAAGGGGCCACAACTCATTTAAAAATAATTCCAGTGCAACACGCCAACAATATGCACAACTAGGCTTGGTATCAATCATTCTTGTGAATTTATATTGAATTCTGACCAAGGGTTAATGAGAAATAGTGTTCACAAGAACAGACCAACCGACAGACGGACAAACTGACAAGCGTGACTCCTATATAGCCCCCGTATACTATGTATCTGGGGGTATAATAAGCATCATTTATTGAGGATTGAACCTAACAACTTTTAGAACCATTGACCCTATTGTCGTCATATGCTGATTTTAATGTCGTCAGTTGAAACAAAGGTCGACACATGCAAAGGTTTATGAATAAAATGCATCAAGATAGGCTGAAAAAAATTATTCTAATTAATTATTTATTCCATATGAAACACCCAATTAACGGGAAGACAGACATAAATATTGGAAGCTGTATATGTATACTGGAAAGGCGTGAGACATATATATATGCAAACAAACAAATTGCAAGTTAAATAGACATGCAGGGAGTGACATACACTGTCAATTGAGCTACAAGATGAAGGGATAAAGAAAGGCATATATATGCTAAAGAGAGGTGCGATAGAATAAAGGGAATCGAAAAGGATAGAGTTGAGAGAGTAAAAAAAAAGGTACAGAGACGCATATAAAGACAAGACATGGAAATTCCATGAAACCAGGTTTTCTACAATGGAAGGTGTTTGATTACGAATTAACAGATCTGTCAAATCTTTCTGTTAATAGTTAATCAAAGCTAGTAATTCAAGTAACAGGGAATATTTCTATTGATGAATAATCATAATTACTTTGTCAATTAAATATATCACAATTATATCTAACAAATATCAGTTCAATACAGACAACCGTGTGTTGATGGCCTCATTTATTAAGAACATATAATAGATAACAGATATTAAGCAACCTTTTGTTTTAAGCAGCCACATTTTAGGATCTCTAATGCCAGGTTGATAACCAGTGATCTGCCTTAACCCTTTACTTGATAGTAACGCGTTTATGCCTTTGCAAACAGACTAGATACAGGGCCCGAGGTTATGAAACTTACTCATATCTATGCTATATTCTTTTAAATTACCAAGTTATTTAATATGGAGCATATTTGCGAAGTTATTTGAAAATATCTATATGCATGGAAAAGTTATGGTCTGAACAAAAAAAGTTCAAGTAAAGTCTATTTCTTATCACTGTGACCTTGACCTGGAAGCTAAAGACCTTGACCTGAAAGCTAAACACATACATTGTGCATATGACACAGCGTCTTGATATGGTGTATATCTGTTCCAAGCTATTTGAAAATATCTCTATGGATGAAAAAGTTATTGTCCGGACAAGTAAAGTTCAACTGATGTCTATTTGTTGTCACTGACCTTGACCTTGAAGCTACAGACAAAAGTTTTGCATGTGACACATCATATTGATATAGTTCATATTAGTGCAAAGTTATTTGAAAATATCTCTATGCATGACACAGTTATGGTCCGGACAAGAAAAGTTCAATTAAAGTCTATTTCTTATCACTGTGACCTTGACCTTGAATCTACAGATTTTTTTTGCATTTGGCACATCGTCTTGATATGATGCATGTTTGTGCCAAGTTATTTGAAAATATCTCTATGCATGGCAAAGTTATGGTCCGGACAAGGAAAGTTGACGCCCGCCCGCCGACTTCGCCAAACAAATAACCAGATTTTTCCTTCGGAAAACCTGGTTAAAAATGATACAGAGAAGTAAAAATGATAAAAAGAGACATTTGTATGGTTTTGATGAGAAATAGACATATGAGGTGAGAGAGGATAAAGAGAAACATGTATGTTATGGAGAGATGATAAAGAGAGACATATATGTGATAGAGGGGAGGATAAATAGAGACATGTAATAGTGAGGATAAAGAGACATATGTGATAGATTGAGGATAAAGAGACATAATGTGAGAAAGAGAGAGAGAGAGATGTGTATGTGATAGAGGGATGATAAAGAGAAACATGTAGGTGATGGATATAGGATTGAGACATATATGTGATATAAAGAGACATGTGATAAAGAGAGGTGAGAGATGATTAAGAGAAACATATACATGATTGAGTGAGGATATCACTCTGTGATAGAGGGAGGATAAAGAGAGGTGAAAGAAGATAACATAAACATATATGTGATAAAGTGAGAATAAAGAGAGACATGTATGTGGTAGAGGGAGGATACAGAGATGAGAGAGGATAACAAAGAGAACCATATATGTGATGGAGAGAGGATAAAGAGAGGTGAGAGATGATTAAGAGAGACATATATGTGATAGAGGGAGGATAAAGAGAGGTGAGAGAGGATAAAGAGACATGTGATAAAAGGATGTGACAGCGGATAGAGATATGTGCGTGATAAAGAAAGTTCTGAATGGATAAAAAGCAACAATATATGTTATAAAAAGAGGTGTGAGGTTAAAGAGGCATGTTTGTGATACAGAGATGTGAGAGAGGATAAAGAGACATATATATATGGGATAAATACATGTGATATGGATAACAAGACATAAATGTGATAAAAAAAGGGTATGATAGAGGATTTATTTACCATTTTTTCATATGGGTAGACATAAGCTCTGATAGACTAATCATCATGAACATTTCTGGCTTCGGTAGTTTTCTTGCGATTCTTTAAGTTGTTTGTACAAAGCAACAGTCTATGAGAATCAACATCGTTTGATGAATATTAATGTGACATCATGAGATGCATACAGATTGTTTTAAAAGTCAAAGTGGAAACACAAAAACCTACAACAAGACACACTACCATTATGACTGACATCACAATAATTTACAAGTAAGATAAACTTACCTCTCTAAATGCTCTATCCCCGGTGCTGCATCTCTCTTGGCTCTGAACCTGACTATGGTCGTCTTAGAGAAGATGGGGGAGAACTTGGTTGTCGTTTCATTTGCCTGTGACTGTGTAAGGTAAAATTCCCCGTCCTTCAGTATGGCCAGGTACTTAGCAAGAGCCCCGACTCTGTCAAACCCTGGAATATTGTCTGGACCAACAGATTCCTAAAATAGTTTAAGTGAACACACAATTATCATTCCTTTTATATATGTGTTAACATTATTTCTGTAAAATATTGAACAAAACAGTCAAGTGCTTATTAATATTGATCGACGATTGACTTAAAATGTTATATCACCAGTGAAAGATATGGATATTCATGGTAAATATGACATATATAACCATTTTTAACCTGTTAACATTCAACATTGATTCTTACATGTATTATGTTTCTATATTAACCATTTCCAACATAAACACATTTGCAGCAGTTACTTTGAAAACATTTACTCCAAAGTAAGGAAAAACTATGAAGGAAAGAACAATTATGAAGGAAAGAACAATTATTGGGATCAGTTCAAAACAATGTGGCCAAAGGATAAATTGCTCATTATTATGTCTGAAATGGTTCAATGCAAATTTATGGTCAATACAAACACACACCAACCATTTGTATCTAGCTTGTAGTGACATAATACAATTGATTGTTTTGCGCTACTTTCAACAAATTCAGTTATATCTTGGCATTTCCAGAGCAAGTTACCACTACTACTGGTAACTTCATCCTTACACCAGCCAGTCAGTCGTAATGCCAACCCCACAACCCTGATACAGGTAATGTCAGAGATATATCATTCAATATGCCCTTCCAACGAAGCATATGTATTATAAGCTAATATGATGTTAAGGTAATATTATTTATTGTATACTTTGAAATTTTCTTCTATTTTGAATGTGGAAAAAGGATGCAATATCTGTCCATATTGCAATCAGATCTTTTTCATGTGCTGCTAAAGACAAAACTATTTCACAGTAATATAACACAGCGCTCCCATCCAACCTTTGACACGCAGTGAAAATTCGGTAATTAAAAAAAAAATCTATTAATTATTTAGTCCATGTCTAAATACATATTTTGTTTCAGATGTAATAATGTGACGTGTAATTCAATGACATCTGTATTTGCTACACATAAGCCTTTAGTTGCTTTTGATGGTCTATATAAGTTTATCGGACAATAGGCTTTAACAAATTAAACAAAAAGCTTATTTCATGATTATGGGAAAATATTGTATTGGGAATCCAACACAATACTTTCCCATACAGATTCAAAAACCTATAATATTATGTACTTACTTCAATGTGGTCACTGGTTCTGGATGAATCTGTCTGATGACCATCTTCCAGAGTTATAGTTTCTTGGGAAGTACCATGCGGCTCTGGTGTGGCTTGTCGACTTACAGGCTAAAATTTTTATAACGATACAATATGAAACTAAAAATAACAAGAGCTGTCGGAGGACAGCAAGCTCAACTACATGCCGCTTATTCACATAAAGCACTATTTCATTATATTGCACTTAAGTACTATTAAATCATATTATATACTCTATATTTAAAAGCAACTGAATAGATATTTCCTAAGTCAATCAAGGGCCATTACTCCATATTTAGGATACAATGGAGTTATCTAACCTAATTGTACGATGGTCCTTACCAAATATGTGAAGTATGAAGTGATTTGAATGATGTAACTTTAACGTTGAGCTAAACGCAAATGTTAAAACTGACAAGAGTCCAAAATTAGCAAAACCTTAAAAAAAGGTTTTCCTAATGTTTGACATCATGCAAAACCCGTTTGATATGTTGAAGAATTATATTTGATAAATAAATGATCACAATTAGAAAGAAATGTAACCAAAAATTAAGAATTTATCTAAAATTCTCAAAATCAAACAAAAATCATGTTTTTTACCCCCTAAAAGTCACACTCAGCATCTTCAACATACAATGTGAAGAAAGGTATTACATGTAATTATATTCCAAATATGGAAGCCCTAGCACAAGTACTTATTCAGAAAAAGTTAAAAAAATAAAATAAAATCCTACTTGCCCCAAAACTTTAACCACCGAAAATCATGTTTTTTACCCTCAGCATCTTCAGCATTCAATGTGAAGAAAGGTATAAGATGTAACTATATTCTAAATATTAAAGCCCTAGCACAAATTCTTATAGAGAAAAATTAAACAAGAGGCCCATGAGGGCCTATGCTCTACTGGTATGGTTCTTTGGTCATTTTCAATCCAGAGCATGTATGTATGGTGAAGCTCGGATAGTAAATGGAGGCTCTTTTGTGCTCACAAGCTGTATTATAGCAATTTTTACAATTTCATGGGCCATAATCCAGTCTTGCATGGGCGGATCTGGCTGATTTTCAAAAGGAACCAAGCTCTCATCAATATTTAACTACTATCTAAGTTTGGTGAAGATCAGATAGTAAATGGAGCCTCTATTGTGTTCACATGCTCTATTATAGCAATTTGGACAATTTCAAGGGCCATAATCCAGTCATGCATGGGCGGATCTGGCTGGTTTTCGAAAGGAACCGAGCTCTCATGGATATCTAACTACTGTATAAGTTTGGTTGAGATACAATCAAAAGTGAAGACTGTATCGTGTTAACAAGCTCTTTTATAGCAATTTTGACCATTTCAAGGGCCATACCCGTACGAAACAGTCCAGGCGTAATCTAACAGGATTCATACAGGAATATCGCTCTAAATCCTACAAGGAAACCAGCAGGAAAATGGAGCGAAATATGTTAATTAGATTGACAGGAATCCTGTAGGAATATTTGTTTAAAAATCCTTGCAGGGATTTTGTCCTCATTTACATATTTCGGGCCATTTTCCTGCTGGATTCCTTCTACTTTTTTCCTACCAGGAATCCTAGTAGCAGGAAATCAAACCTCATTTGCATATTTCAAAACACGTGATTTCTAGTTGGATTAAATACCTACAAGGAATCCAGTTACAAAATCCTACAAGGAATATAGAAAAAATCCTACAAGGAATCTCATTACAAAATCCAAAAAGATTTTTGATACTTAAATAGGTTAAAACTTCCTATCAGGTTTCCTGGTACAAAATTCCTACAAGGAATCGTTTCCTGGTACAAAAATCCTACAAAGAATCAAAGGAATCCAGGTTTAACCTTTTATGAGACTCAACAGTGCTTATTTGTACAGTATGTTTAGACAAGAGATGCGATGCAGTCGCAAGCAACAGAAAACTCTAGCTAAGAGGCTACATTTTATATCCAATCTTCACCAAGCTTCATCTACACTGGGTCATGTGGGATCAAAAACTAGGCTACCAGGTCAAGTGTTAAAAACATTCATTGAGGTTTTAATCCGTTTTCAACATTATTTTATGATGGCCCTATATCGCTCACCCGAGTAAGTGTTTTTGGGTCCTAATTTAATTGCTTTTAATACACAAATAAGAAAGAAGGTCAAAAAGTCATGGTGAAGGTCATCCAAAGACAATGATGTTACTTAATTGTAAAAGATCACACTTAGGTCATGGTCACATGTTTATAAATCAATGTAAAGGACAAGTGACAAATAAATGAAGTTTTTATCTTGTTCACAAGGTCAATTATAGCAACTTTGCCAATTTTTATAAAGGGCCATAATTCAGTCATGCATAGACGCCTCTGGCTGATTTCAAAAGGAACCGAGCTCTCATGTATATCTAGCTACTGTATAAGTTTGGTAAACATCAGATTATAAATGATCAATTATAGCAATTTTGCCAATTTTAAAGGGCCATAATCCCGTCATGCATAGACTGATCTGGCTGGTTTTCAAAAGGCACCAAGCTCTCATGTATATCTAGCTACTGTATAAATTTGGTAAACATGTGATAATAAATGATGACTTTATTTTGTTCATAAGGTCAATTATAGCAATTTTGCCAATTTTAAAGGGCCATAATCCCATCATGCATGGACGGATCTGGCTGGTTTTCAATAGGAACCGAGCTCCCATGTATATCTAGCTACTGAATTAGTTTGGTAAACATCGGATAATAAATCAAGTTCTTATCGTGTTCACAAGGTCAATTATAACAATTTTACCAATTTTAAAGGGCCATAATCCAGTCATGCATGGATGGATCTGTCTGGTTTTTGAAAGGAACCGAGCTCCCATGATGTATCTAGCTACTGTATAATTTTGGTAAACATGAGATAATAAACGAAGACTTTATTGTGTTCACAAGAAATTGTGGACAGACGACGGGCGATCACAAAAACTCACCTTGTCACTACGTGACAGGCGAGCTAATAAGAAGCAAGAGGGCCAAGATGGTCCTTAATTAGTCACAAAATACGGAAAATCTATAAGTAAAATTATTAAAGAGAGTGGACTAGACCACTATTTTAGGTTCAAATCGTTGATTTATTTGATGGTAATTAACATATATATCAGAACAAAATCTTTTATCCTTTCGCGCATACAGATGCTTTTAGAAAACATTGTGGAAAAAGAAGAAAATTCTCATAATGAGCAATTACTCCTTTTGCCACAATGTTTTCAACTCAATTAAAAAAAAAACGCTTTAGTTTATTGAGATTCTCCATAATAACTCATTTTGCCAGGACATGTTTAAAGTCAGCTGTTGCAGATCCCTTGTATGAGGGAAAGTGTCAACTTTAAATTCTAAAACAAACACTTGTAAGCATTCACAATTCAAGAAGTAGGTTGAAAAACTGTTCACACAATTCAAGAATATTTAAGAATGTTGCCACTTAAAAACAAAGGGTGATCTGGAACCATAGTTCAACTTAAAGAATTAATGCATTTGATTATGCATGAACAAAGCACTGATGGGTATCACTAAGCAGTCTGGTAGAGTCTGGTGGTCAAATCATCAGTCGTCAACTATGAGGAAATGGTTAAAGTTTGTTTCAGTTTGGTGATGACTGGACCATCCTCTATAAGGGGCTCTTTTAAGTTGTTGTGTATGGAGCTATTCAAATGAAAATAAAAGATAGAAAATTATAATAAATGAACCCTTGAAGGCTTCTTCACCCATAAAGACGGTTTCTGACACCTCTGCAGCAGATGACTTTTAAATACAAAATGAGCATTTTTTTTGCCACTATTATCTGTTTTCAACTTTTTTCAATAATTTTACTTTCGTTTACATAGCTACCTTCCTCTATTTGATCATGTCTGCCTAGTTATATGCAGTGCCAGACATCATTCTTTTACAAAACACTAATGAAAATACTCAGATCTTGAATCCAGCAACCATTTTTGAGATTGTTCTTAAGTTTGCATTCTGATAAACCAGCTTCAATTTTCATGGACGTTCATTTAAGGCAAATATCTAATATAAAGTAAGTTTGCAAATTAATCTCAAATACTTTACTTAATATTCATCGTTGAATATTGCATTTTGAGTTCAAGTCTTAGAATATTCTCAAGAACGGTTATTTTCTTCATTAATTTGACGAGGTCTGTATGAAAAATTTGCAGACCTAGACCTCATCCAGGGGTTGAGAGTTTGAATCCCAGCTCGGCCTACATTCTTTCTGACGTTTGAAAAAGTCACTGTGACATGCGTAATTCATCAATGGGATTACAGTCTATGTGGAAAAGCAGCCAGCTACTTAGAAAGTATGTTGTGTTGAGTACTGGTATGCGAAAGCAAGGAAATACATGAGTAGGCAGCCGTGATGTGACTGAACAATTGTTGAAAACGGCGTTAAACCCAAATCAATCAATCATGTAAGACGACAGGTCAGTAACACCATTATAAATTTATATAAATCACCATGTTGTCAATAGTTCATCTGAAACAGGTCACAGGTAATGTCCTAATGATTTGTCAATTTTCAAAGCTAGAATGCTTTCCAAATCGTCTTGCCTGCTTCATCTTAGAATGCTTTCCAAGTCGTCTTGCCTGCTTCATCTAAAAAGTATGCATTCAAGTGTTAATTTAAATTGATGGTTCAGACAAATATTTGTAAACATGGGAATGTGTCTTGAATGTTTAATTTTGCTGCCGAGTCATAGACTTTAGAATTAAAATGTGAAAAAACAACAGTAATTTAGTAGGACTCATTATTTTGGGAAAACACATCAAAGGACTCATTGATAGAAATTTGTAAATGAAACAATGGTCTTGAATTTGTGCAGTCTGCTCCAGTAAAAATTTATGGAAACAATTTGTTTTTGATCTCCTGTGTTTAATCCCAGAAAGGGTTATAAAAAAACCATTAACCATTCTAAGGTGGTCCGTCGCTGTACGCAAGTAAATATTTTCCAATGATATATGATCAAATAAATGCTTTGAAATATAAATATTGTGGGACAGAGAAAGGGTGAGAGATCTTCGTAACAGCATTTTGATTGCAATACAAATAAAGGGGTCCGCAAATAAAGTAATGCAAAATAAAAGTAAAATAATTACTTACGAATATTCCAGAACATTTAATCCATCAACAAAACAGAAATAAATGCAAACTATCGCCGATATCGCATATAATCTGTGAAAACAGCATGTGTTGAAAAAGGCCGCCATCTTGATTTAAACAATTTTCCAAACGCCGATAGACTTTTTTAATGACGTCATACCACATGCCATTCATGACGTACCAAGAACAATGCATAACAAAAGTGACTTGTCGAAAGTAACAAATATGCAGAAAAGTTTTAAGACTTTAAACATAAATCAATTAAAAATATTACAGACCGTCGATGGGAGTGGTTGATAAATATGAGTTTATTCCAGATTTTTCTTAAATAATTAAATTACTCAAGAGACACTGTATAAATAACTTCACACTAAAATATCCATTTGCACACTTAAATTAACTCTTTTTCACTTGCAGACGCATTCATCAGACGTAATGTGTTTTTCCCTTTCCAACAATGTTTCAAAATTAAAAGTTGGTTAGCTGAAAGTAAAACTTAAAACAAATGTTTGATAGTAGAGATATGTAGACTCAGAAATTACTTGTTTCTCCTTTTTATCACAATGTTTTCAAAAGCTTGTTAGCTGAAAGAAAAACTAACAAAAAACAACCCCTCTTTGATAGTCACAGTAAATCCAAAATATATACGATGTTTGAATACACTCGAAAGGTAAGTGTTTCACCTCTTCTCACAATGTTTTTAAATGGTGTCTAGTTGTTTGTTTGAAGAATCTATAAAAATCTGGTCAAATTTGCACAGAGGTAAAGATATGTAACACTTTTGAAGCATTTTTTAAATCTAGTTAATAACAATTGTCACCAATTCATTAATTTGGACTGATCAGAATATAAATGCTTTGGGAAAGTCCAACTTACTTTTACATAAATCCTGCCTTTCTAACATTCACGTGACCTATTGCGTCATAAGTCACCGACCTTTGTTTAAAATGCTGGGGAGAGATTGAGCCACGTCATATGAAAACCCACATTATAAATCAATGAACTATGATCACAGTTAATACTTCTATGTCAAGTTTTACATTAAGTCATTGTTTTCCCCCTGTGGAGTTAAAGCTGTGTGTGTGTGACTAGAGACCCTTAGAAGCAGACTGGGCAGGTTTATCAAGTTATATGAATATCGGCTGGTTGCAGAGACCAAATGTCATTTTTGTATGACATGACTCATTTGTGTAGGTTAAAAATAGGTTAGCTGCTAAGTTTTCCCGGGTAAATAAGTTGACCCTTACCAATTTGTAGAGGCATTTCTATGCATCTACAGCAAACACATTTTAAAAATATTGTGAGGAAAGGAGAAATTGCTATTTAAATTTCAATGGCTTTTTCATTTGGGATTGTACCTACTGATCGTAAGTACCCCAGTGGGGAACTAAGGATTGTATATCATTTTTTTTTTTTAAAGTTTTAGATTTTCTTTTGCATATTTTCTAAGTTTCAGAATCCAAGTTAGTAAAATGTTAAAGTATAAAATTCCTGCTATGAAAAAGTATAAGTTCTAGAAATCCTGCCAAAGTTTCATTAACTGGAGATTTTAAATATTATAAGATGAATTATTCCTAGTAGGAATATGAATTTCACCAATATTCCAGCTACAGTAAAGGGATTCCTGTTACTATAGCAGGAAACTTTTCCAGTATGAACAAATTTTCCTTGTAGGAAATTAGGGTTTTTCCATGTACGGTTACATTCCTGCAGGAAAAATTGAATCCTGCTAGATTCCTGGTACATTCCTACCAGGGTCCTGCTGGAATCCTGTTAAAATCTTCGTACGGGTAATCCAGTCATGCATGGGCGGATCTGGCTGGTTTTTGAAAGGAACCGAGCTCTTATGGATATCTGACTACTGTATAAGTTTGGTTGAGATACAATCAAAAGTGAAGACTGTATCGTGTTAACAAGCTCTTTTATAGCAATTTTGACCATTTCAAGGGCCATAATCCAGTCATGCATGGGCGGATCTGGCTGGTTTTCGAAAGGAACCGAGCTCTCATGGATATCTAACTACTGTATAAGTTTAGTTGAGATACAATCAAAAGTGAAGACTGTATCGTGTTAACAAGAAATTGTTTACGGACGGACGACGGACAAATCGCCACGACATAAGCCCTTCTGGCCTTTGGCCAGTAGAGCTAAAAATTAAATGAAAATGCCAACTTGCACTTAAACTTTAACCACCCAAAATCATGTCTTTTTACGCCAAAAAGAAGGTAAAACTCAGAATCTTCAGCATACAATATAAAGAAGGGTATTAGATGCAATTATATTCCAAATATGAAAGCCCTAGCACAAGTACTTATTGAGAAACAAGAGGGCCATGATGGCCCTGGATCGCTCACCTTAATTATACAATGTACTGTTATGCAAAACACATCAAGACAATTATTCTGGATGCAACCTCCAGTGTTAACAAGATTTTCCTTCATTTGGCCTAGTGATCTATAAATTATTTTTCCTGATATGACCCATATTCCAACATGGACTAGATATCATCAAAACAACATTCTGACAAATTTTCAACTTGCTCAAAGTAAAAATGCGGCCTCCGGAGTTTGAACAATATTTTCCTTTATTGACCTTGTTTCTGACCCCCATATGACCCATATTCGAACTTGAACTAGATATCATTTAGACAAACATTCTGACCAAATTTCAAGATGCTTAAGCAAAAAATGCGGCATCCAAAGTGTTAACAAGATTTTCCTTTCCTTTGCCCTAGTGACCTAGTTTTTGACCCAGCATGACCCGTATTAGTACTTGGCCTAGATATCATTCAGCTAAACATTCTGACCGAATTTCAAGCTGCTGTAGCAAAACATGCGGCTTCTACAGAGTTAACAAAATTTTCCCTCAATTTGGCCTAGTGACCTAGTTTCTGACCCAAAATGACCCATATTTAAACTTAACCTACATATCATCAAGACAAACATTATGATAAAGTTTCAATATGCTCAAGTTGAAAATGTGGCCTCTAGAGTGTTAACAAGATTACCCTTCAATTTGGCCTAGTGACCTAGTTTTTGACCCGGCATGACCCGTATTCGAACTTGACCTAGATATTATTCAGCTCAACATTCTGACTAAATTTCAAGCTGCTGAAGCAAAAAATACAGCTTCTACGGTGTAAACAAGATTTCCCTTCAATTTGGCCTAGTGACCTAGTTTTTGATCCGGCATGACCCGTATTCGAACTTGACCTAGATATCATGCAGCTCAACATTCTGACTAAATTTCAAGCTGCTGAAGCAAAAAATGCAGCTTCTACAGTGTTAACAAGATTTCCCTTCAATTTGGCCTTGTGACCTAGTTTTTGACCCGGCCTGACCCATATTCGAACTTGACCTAGATATTTTAAACACAAACATTCTGACAAAATTTTAAACTGCTGAAGCAAAAATTGCGGCCTCTGGAGTGTTAACAAGATTTTCCTTCAATTTGACCTAGTGACCTACTTTTTGACCCGACATGACCCATGTTCGAACTTTACCTACATATCATCAAGACAAACATTCTGATAAAGTTTCAACATGCTCAAGTTGAAAATGTGGCCTCCAGAGTGTTAACAAGATTTCGCTTCAATTTGACCTAGTGACCTCGTTTTTGACCTCATATGGCCCAGTTTCGAACTTGTCCAAGATTTTATGGAGATGAATGTTCTGATACACTTTCATGAAGATTGGATGCAAAATGTAGCCTGTAGAGTGTTAACAAGCTGAAATGTTGACGACGCACGACGGACGGACGGACGCCGGACAAAATGTGATCACAATAGCTCACCTTGCACTTCGTGCATAGGTGAGCTAAAAATAAATAAAATCAACTTGCCCTAAAACTTTCACCCCCGAAAATCATGTTTTTTTCCCCAAAAGGAAGGTCACACTCAGCATCTTTAGCATTCAATGTGAAGAAAGGTATAAGATGTAACTATATTCCAAATATGAAACCCTAGCACAAATACTTATGAATGAAAATCCCAACTTGCCCTAAAACTTTAACCGGACGCCGACGCCGGGGCGAGTAGTAAAGCTCTCATATTCTTCGAATAGTCGAGCTAAAAAGGTCGTTTTTGTATGACGTGGTTTATTTCTTGGGGAAAAAATGATATGTGGAAAATGACTTGCAATTATTTGACCCAGGGTTCGACATTAACGCACGACCGAACGACATTCACTAGTAGTGCATTGGTCCGGTCTAGCTACATTAGCATCTGGCAAGACCGACTGGTCGTGTTCTAATTCCGTCAATATCTGCCTAAATTTCATTTTGTTGTCAAACAAATCAAAGGACCCGATAGATTTACGGTCGAAAATATTGACTGCCGATTCTCTTCTCTCGATTGTTTATTGGAAAATCAATGTCTTTTCGGACATTTCAATATCGTCTGTCAACGAAAACCAATGTAAACATACCGGAAATTGTTCTAAACTATTGTCATAATTTTTGGGATCCCAATTTAATTGTAGCAGCCGATATTGAAATGGCCGAAACTTTGCGAATTCTCTTTTAAACATTCGTTGTAAAAATCAATTTCAATTTGTAATCTTTTTTTTTCTCTGCATGTTTACGCAACATTAGTCTCATTTATAGTAAATTAAAGTGTTTGATTCAAGAGTAAACACGAATGCTAGCTTTATATTTAGCCGATTCATTGATTTGGCATCTCAAAATTTACGACAATAGTTTAGACCAATTTCCGGTATATTTACATTGTTTATCCTAGCAGCCGATCGTAAAATCTTCATAATGTCGAAGAAACTTTTTCAATTCGGATTTTCTTCCAATAAAAATGATGACAGCGATAGTATCAATAAAAGAAAAGGAAAGGAAGATTCTAAGAAGCTGTATGAGCAGACGAAACGAAAACGAGTATTTTGTAGTAAATGGAAAGATGAGTTTAAATGGCTCGATTATGAAGCTGAAAAAAACGTTATGTACTGCAAAGTTTGCAGAGACTATGAACAATGTGGGCCATATATTGACGGAACAAATAATTTCCGATTGATAACATTAAGGGACACAATGAATCTTCTTCCCATCAGACCCACCAAAGAAGTTATAGCATTAAATATTGTCCCCCCCCCCAGACCACTGTTGTTACATCTCATACTGGGGAAACCACACAAGTTGACTGTCATTCCGATGACACTAGCCCTGGAACAAGCGGTCTTCAAGCTTGCCGGCCTGCTGCTAGGCTTTTGGGACCTATGGATGTTGCTATCAGAAGGCTTAATGACGACCAGGTAGAGCAGTTACGAGTAAGCTTCAACACAGCTTACTTTGTGGCTAAGCAAGAACTTCCATTTACATTATATCCCAGTTTGCTTTCCCTCCAGAAGAAAAATGGTGTAATTATCCCTAACAGCTATGGCACTGATCAAGCATGTTGTCGCTTCATGAAGTACATCTATGATGACATTCAGGACCATAGTAGAATATCAGTCAAAAATGCCAGAGTGATATCTATCATGTTTGACGGTGCCACGGATGTGTCGATCAGTGAAAACGAAATAGTGTATGCCAGATTTGTGGACAAAGGGATACCACGAAACGTGTTTGTCCAAATTAAAGCAGTTGAGCATGCCAATGCAGTAGGTGTCCTGGGTGCAATTGACTCTGCAATGGACAGTATTGACCCTGGCTGGGACTGGAGGCAAAAACTGATAGCCACAGGATCAGATGGGGCGAATGTTAATTTGGGCAAACGGCACAGTGTAGCTAAGTTGTTAAAAGACGATGTGCCCCACCTGTTTGCCATGCACTGTGTCAGCCACAGACTCGAACTCGGGGCCATAGATGCAATGAAGCAGAGAGATGGCAAACTCTTTGCAGATCTCAAGTCTGTATTAATGAGCCTACACAAGCATTACCATTATAGTGCAAAAGCACTGAGGGAGCTTGAGTTGCTAGCAGATGCAATGGAGGAGAAAATGGTAAAGCCTGTCAATCTTTCTGGTAACAGATGGATGCCCCACCTCAGCAGATGTTTACAGGTACTGCTGACCAAATACAATACATTTGTTAATCACTTTGAAAACACAGTTAAGGGCCGAACTGGAACTGCTGATGTTCAAGGAAGAGCACGTCACATCTTAAATCACTTGAAGGATTTTACTCTTCTACGATACATGCATTTTTTGAAGGACATTTTAGACATACCGAGTGACCTATCCCTGCAGTTCCAGAGGGATAGCTGTGGGTTACCTGAGGCAACAGCAGCACTTGAGACAGCATGCCTGAGACTTACTGCCATGCATCAGAGACCAGGCACCAATCTCCAAAGCCTTATTGACAATGTCACTGAGGACTACAAATTCAAAAATGTCCAACTGCGACGCCCTACATTAAATGAAAACCAGTTCAAAGCGAAGCAGGACATTCTTATAGACTTGGTTATGGATCATATCACTAACAGGGTTGGAGACATTGACTCAGACAGACTACTCAGGGCAATGCAAATATTCTTTCCAATCAATCTTCCAAACACACAGGCTGAGAGGGCTGTCTATGGTGAGGAAAGCCTGACAACACTTTGTGAGCACTATGCTGTTGTGTTGCAGAGGATGGAATGTGATATTCCACACATGCAAGCAGTTGAGTGGCCAGCACTCAAGGTTCACATGAATCACCAGACCAGGGATGTTAGTGTGCCAGATCTGTATAACAGGCTTTTTTCAAATGAGAACCTTAGGGTGAACTTCAAAAACATTCTTATGCTGGCCGAAATCATTCTGTGCATTCCTGTTTCAAGTGCTATATGTGAACGCGGATTTTCAGCCATGGCCAGGATCAAGTCAGACTGGCGGGCTTGTCTTGACATAGAGATGCTTATCACCCTGATGGCATTATCAATTGAAGGACCCCCTTCAGAGGATTACAACGCCCAGCGAGCCCTGGAACTCTGGTGGCATGGGGGACAGAGAGCCAGACGGCCAGACTTTGACAATTAACTCTAGTAAACAGACTGTGTTCAAACTTTGAAATGGAAGACATGTGCATGTTTGTTATTTGTGGCATGCAGTGACATAATTCAATTACTAACTGTAATACAGCATATTAACCCTTTCCCACATACAACAAATCTGAAGCAGAGAAACTCTCCATAAATGAAAGTATAATTATTGAAAATAATTGAAAACATTGCCATTGTGGCAAAATGAGAAATTGCTCATGATGAGCAATTTCTTCTTTTGCCACAATGTTTTCAAAAGTCGTCTGCTGCAGTCCTGCAGAGGTGTCAGAAAGCGTCTGTTGTGGAAAAGGGTTAATATTTATTCTTATATGATGTTCTAACTTCAGAAAAATTATAAGAATCAGAAAAATGTACTTTATCATTTGTGTTTAAAAACCATTACTGTTAATTTGAATATCAATCCAAATATACACTACAAACTGAAGATTTACAAAACTAATCCTTTCTTGGTGTATTGTATCATTGATAACATCATTGGCTGGTCCAGTTGAGATAAGGTCAGGTCTAGTGCATTCCAAAACTTACTGGACCACTGGTCCAGTAACTAAAAAAGTTAATGTTGAACCCTGTGACCCGTAACTATTTGCAGACGAATTTTAAAGCATCTGCAGCAAACGGCTTATGATAGCATTGTGACAAAATAAGAATTGGATGCAACTGCTTCTTTTACTATGATGTTTTCAACGCTATTAATTACACTTTTATTCGAAGAGGTTATCAACAGTTTGTCAGGATGAATTAATCCTGGATTTAAATTTTTTAATTGGATTTTAAATGGTAGAGTCGTCCCATTACATGTGGTTGAAGTGGAAGTATGTTTCTATGAGAAGTTCTTCCACTTGAAGACAAATCTTCTTCACCGCAGCCTGGCAGACTAAGTTAGCTAAATGGCACCCGTTCAAACACCCGAGGTTGAATCTCACAAATCCGTGACAAGACCAAATTATTCTTACCCACACTGGCATTATCTGAACTGTAGCCTATACAGTTACTCCAGGGGATATTTCTTTTACTGGAAATCAAAAATTATTATCGAAATTCAGTGTGTGTGTATACCACATGACTTTAATGTCACAAATGCTACGGTTGACAGAAATATTTTACTTCGGTTTAGAAGTAACAAGAGGACCATGATGGTCCTATATCGCTCACCTGATTTAATCAAACTTAAAAAGTTTTCATTGTTCTTTGTCTATACATATATATACGGAAAACAAGCAACACCCCCTGGTGGCCACCCTTCTCAAATAAGTGTGTAAAATGCGCATTTAATGCGCATTAAATGCGCATTAAATGCGTATTTAATCTGCATTAAACGCTGCGGTATTGGCACCGTATTTTAAGCGTATTTTTTCTTACCGAATGCATTAAAAGTGAATTAAATTAACAAAAAATGCGCATTTTAAGTGTATTTTTCCTGCAAAAAAGCGTATTAATTCACTTGAGTGTATTTTAACTGTATTAAAAGCGCATTTATTTGGGGAAAAATACACTTAAAATGCACTCCAAGTGAATTAATTCACTTAAGCGTATTTTAAGTGTACTTTAACTGTGTTAAAAGCGAATTTTTTGAAGAAGAAAAATACACTTAAAACACACTTCAAGCGAATTAATTCACTTGAGCGTATTTTAAGTGTACTTTAACTGTGTTGAAAGTGAATTTTTTTAAGAAGAAAAATACGCTTTAAACGCACTTCAAGCGAATTAATTCACTTACCGGTAAGCGTATTTTAAGTGTACTTTAACTGTGTTGAAAGTGAATTTTTTTAAGAAGAAAAATACGCTTTAAACGCACTTCAAGCGAATTAATTCACTTCTAGCGTATTTTAACTGCATCCTAAGCGCATTTTTTTTTCATTTTAAGCCAGAAAAGTACATTTTAAACGCAGGAAAAATGCGCTTAAAATGCAGGAAAAATCGCTGAAATGCAGTAAAAATCACTAAAAAGGAAAAAGCCCAGTACTTTTTCTATACATCTGTCCATGCAAAACAGGGCATAAATAAAATAATGAAACAAATAGATATTTTATTTAAAATCTTATATTCATATGAAAAAAGAGTCAACAATGCTTCATTTCATTATTACATTATTTATATATATCCCTGGAAAAACTTGTCAGCACATTTTTCATTGGCAGCTCTGTCACTCATGGTAAATGCTAATTTTTGAAGAGACTGCTACAAAACCAGTATCCCTTACATTCTTTTTGTTTAACTCAGAATTAACTTTTGCCAGTTCTTCAAAGTGCGCTTTGGTCACATCATTAATTTTTTAGCAGTCTCTGATGCCACTCTCTTAAAACCGAGGCTGACAATTTCACCGGTGTCCAGGATAAGGGAATTAAGTGTCCAAAATCTTTTTTTTCTGCCGAGAGGTGCCGTCCCTGCTTAATCCCAAATATTCAGAAGTTTGGATTCTGTCTGCTATGTAGCTCTTGACTAAGAAGTGGCCCTCATCAACAATATTTTAAACCGATGAAGAAGTTGAAAGATCAGATTTATGAATTTCACATTGGAATAGGTGTTTCGCTACAAACTGTATGGCTGATGGGATCTTATCAACTGCTACCTCAAGTCCAAATAAATCAATAACACACAGCATAAGATCATTAGAAAAAATTCCTCTGTCATCTTTCAAATTTGACCTAATGGCATTGATCATCATTCAATGCTTCAATGTTTGAAATTATAACACCATCATCTTTCATCTTCGCGTCATTCTTGATGCATTCTTTTGGGATTGAACATCTTTACAGGACGGACTGGGGTTATTCAGGGGTGATCATATCTCGTGTTGGCTGGATACCATTATAAACCATTCATCAAGTCATAAGTCTGAAATATGTACATGATTCATAAAATTATGAAAATAAATGAAAAAGTAAATGTGTCTTTGATTTTCATTCCAAGAATTCAGTACAGGTTATACTTTATCTATAGCAACTATAGCCGATTAAGAATAAACCCATTGCAATATGTGACAGATCTGCATCAGTGACATTGAAAACATTTTGGTCAAATTAAGGAAAATCTCTTCATTGAGGAGTGTTATAATTGAATAAGGTTTGCAGAAAAAATCCCCCTTTGTCACAATGTTTTAAATAAAATCTGCTGCAGATGTTGCAGTAAGTTATTAAGTTTGAAGAAAGATCCTCTTTTTCCACAATGTCTTAAAAAATCGGTTGCAAATGTGTCTACAGGTGGGCAAGATTATAATTTTATATCATGTCAAATGATTAAAAAATCTCTAATATAAGAGAAAATATTATTATTGAATAAGTTTTGAAAAAAGCCTCCTTTTCCACAATGTTTTCAAAAAATCAGTTCTGTGGTAGATATATTTGCATGTGGGAAGGGTTCATCTTATTAATTAATATAATGCCAAATCATTGAAAATACACATAATATTTATAATGTGTCAAGTCCATCACGAAAATGTATGATGACAACAACATTGCTACATTTGCCTTATCCGAAAATGTGACTGTCCGAAATCAATTCCAGTTGGCAATTTCAAAATAAAAAATTTGGCTTCGTTTTAAATAATAACTAGCATCTAAATAAGTGTGCAATGCAATGACAAGTGTATATGTGTTTCATTTCTAAAACTGTTTAGAAACTCGCACGTAAGCGAACATTTTCACCAATGTTATTGTTTTCTTATTATGAAAATGTACGTAATCGTGACCCTTGGTTTAGGGTTTAACGAATTTAAGTACTGTATAGTGTTTGAAAAACAAATATTAATGGGTTTATTTCATAAAATCATATTAATTATCTGATTATTCATCAAAATATTAATCAAGACTGTGTATTAGCGCGGATTTCGGGGTTTCTAATGTGTTTTCTAAAGCGAGGTAATATTGACAAAATGGCGTCGTATATTGACCTCTGCGTTATGCTTGAAAAGCGTGACCTTTGAACTTTAAATTTGCATGCTATCGTTGTTTGTGGACGGATTTTGTTTATTCTTACATCAAATTAAAGTTATTGATTTAAAGTTTTCAAATGTATTGAATCGTAAATAAATACTTACCAGATGCGGAACGCCATGCTCTTAACTTTACGTGCCGATATTTTCATAAATAATCGCGACTGGAAAATGATTAAAAAATCAACAGGAAGTTTTAAAAATATTTGACCTGATTGGATCACGTGATCTCATCAATATGCAAATCAATCATGTGATCGCATTTGTTTTTAAACTGATGCGACTCTACAGCTGGATCGGAAAATACCTGTAAATCAAACTTCGAACTACGATTGTCAATTTATTCCTGAAAAGATTGTTATGATTCATGCATCAATAAAACCAGAATTCAATTTTCTTTATAAAGTATATTCTGGGCCTGAACACTTTCAACATTTAAAAAGACCAAAGTGCTACTTTGCATCCACGTCTGTTGGTTCGCAGGTCATGGAGGTGCTACAAAGAGGCAAGGATATTGGAATCGGACACATTACTCTCACCATGAACACTGATGGAGTTCCACTTTACAATTCCTCATCAGTTAGCCTGTGGCCAGTGTTTCTAGAAATTAATTAACTGCCCCGTTCAGAAAGGTCTCTGATTCAGAATATGATTATATGGGGACTCTGGCAGGGTTGTTTAAAACAATAAAACAAATATTTAATGGTGAATAAATCAAAGGTCATATAATTTATACTGTAGAATTTTAAAGAGAAAAAAAGGAAATTATGGCTTCTTTAACTTTAAAAAAAATAATCTTTTGAGATAAGATTCGCTTCTTTACAAAAAGACACACTTAAAATGCACTTATTGATTATTAACACAAAAAAATAAAAGATTCGCTTCTTTACAAAAAGATACTTAAAATGCACTTATTGATTACAAAAAAATAAAAATAAATAAAAGATTCTCTTCTTTACAAAAAGATACGCTTAAAATGCACTTTGTTATATTCAGAAAATGAAAAGATACGCTTTTTAACAAAAGATTCACTTTTAACGCACTCTTCTTCATAAAAAATTCACTTCAGTGAAAAAGATTCGCTTATTGGCAAAATAATACTTCTATTCAGAAAAAAAACGGTTAAAATGCAGTTCAATTGAAAAAGACTCGCTTAAAATACACTTATGCAGAAAAAATGCGCTTAAAATGCACTTAATTTGGAAAAGATGCAGAAAAAATGCGCTTTTTACAACAAGTGCAGTAAAAATACGCTTTTTAATGCATTTTAAGCGCATTTTAAGCGCATTTTGGTAAAGTGTATTTTTTTTAGAGAAGGGCATGTTTATCATCCTATCAAAATAATTTGAAGTCTTAGTAGAGGGGCACCCAAAGAACATTCATGGCAAATGGACAAGAATATTTTTAAAGTGTTTACCTTAACAAGTCTATGTAAAACAAGTGATTCCCAGGGTGGAGCCATGTTTGACACCAGGGCTATAATAATTTGACCAATCTTGGTAGAAGTCCACTAGATGAAGTTGGATTTCAAATATTAAACTTTTAGACAAGATTTTTAAAGTTTTTCCCTATACGAGTATATGTAAAACAAGTGACTCGGGTGGGGCCATTTTTGACCCCAGGGCTAGCCTATAATTTGAACAATCTTGGTAGGGGTCCACTAGATGATGCTACATACCAAATATCAAAGGCCTGGGCCTTCTACTTTTAGACAAGATGATTTTTTAATTATTTTCCCTTTATGAGTCTATGTAAAACAAGTGACCCCCAGGGACTGGTAATTTTGACCCCATGGCTATAATTTGAACAATCTTGGTAGAGGTCCACTAGAGGATGCTACATACAAAATATCAAAGGCCGGGGCCCTCTACTTTCAGATTTTTTTTTTTAAATATTTCTCTTATGTAAAACAATAGTCCCCAGGGGAGGGGTCATTTTTTTACCCCAGGGCTATAATTTGAACAATCTTGATTGAGGTCCACTAGATGATGATACATACCAAATATTAAAGGCCTGGGCCATCTACTCTTAGACAAGAAGATTTTTAAAGGTGTTTCCCTATACGAGTCTATGAACAAGCTCCGCCCCCCCTGGCGGCCATGTTTTACAACAGATCGGAAATATTTGAACAATCTTGTCAAAGGGAGCCCCAAGAAACATTTGTGCAAAATATTTTTCAAATCGGGCCTGTACTTTTAGACAAGAAGATATTTAAAGTTTTAACAATGCACATATAAGGAAAACAAGCTCCGCCCTCTGGTGGCCATGTTTTTCAACGGATCGGAAATATTTGACCAATCTTGGTAAAAGGTGCCCCAGGGAACATTTGTGCAAAATAATTTTCAAATCGGGCGAGTACTTTTGGACAAGAAGATTTTTAAAGTTTTAACAATGCACATGTAAGGAAAATAAGCTCTGCCCCCTGGCGGCCATGTTTTTCAACGGATCGGAAATGTTTGAACAATCTTGGTAGAAGGTACCCGATGGAACATTTGTGCAAAATAATTTTCAAATCGGGCCAGTACTTTTGGACAAGAATTTTTTTAAGTTTTGGTTAATTTCCCATTTTTGTTGCCGGGGCAGCCAAAGTTCTGCATGGAATAGAATTCTTTGAACAAGTTTGAAAGAGATCCACCCAAGGAACATTCCTGTAAAATTATTTTGAATTTGGTTAATTGGTTTAGGAGGAGAAGTCGTTTGTAGGAAAATGTGAACGGACGGATGACGACGGACGACGGATGGTAGGCGATCACAAAAGCTCAACATGCACTTCGTGCATTGGTGAGCTAAAAAGGGTGACGAAATAAAAAAGTTACCATTGTATTTACAGTCTTATCATGACGTCAAAAGTCACGTGGTATACACAAACTGAAGTTGTGATAACACTTTTAAACATTTTTACGCAATGCAGCAGAAATGTTTTGCAAACATTGTGACAAAAGGAAATAGTTTTCCACACTGTTTTCAAGTCTATTGAACAATCAGTCATTTATACAAACAACAAGAGGGCCATGATGGCCCTGGATCGCTCACCTGATTTTTTTTTTCACTTTAGCTATATAAGCCCCATCCCCTGGCGTCCATAGTTTCCGACCAATCAACTTGGCTTGAAGGAATCTGATAGAGGGTCACACCCTAGGAACATTTCTACAAAATTATTTGAAAATCGGCCTGACACTTTTGGAGGAGAAGATTTTTTAAGGTTTCACTTTAGCCATATAAGGCAAAATAGCCCCGCCCCCCTGGCTGCCATGTGTTTCAACCAATCAACATGGGTTGAAGGAATCTGATAGAAGGTTATCCAAGGCACATTTTTACAGAATTATTTGAAAATCGGACCGCCATTATAGGAGGAGAAGAATTTTTAAGTTTTCACTATAGCCATATAAGGCAAATCAGCGCTTTTTTCTGATTATTTTTAAAGTAGTTGAGTTTAAACCGCTGTAGCTATGAGACATAATTCATGACAATATTACTCGGATAGATAATTATAATACTTACGTCAGGACTTCATTCAGGCAGTTGAACAAATTTTTCGCTGGTTCCGATGTTACAAATTGGTAAATCCAAAATCATGTTGCAATACTCTGAACACTCCGATCTAACACACGGATTAGAACTGTCACTGTCTTGTTATCACGTGAAAGTGAAAACTTCTCACTCTGACAAAGGCTGGTCACTTGGTCGTTCAAAGCTGGAGACATGTCAAAGTTCAGAATGTGAGTAGTTTTGGTCCTCTTACATGAAAACTTCTTCGCTATTTCGGAGTCAGGAAACATAACCTTTACCAACTTGTTGAAATGGTCAGCCGCCGCCATCGGAAGGTTGTGTTCTGCCACAAAGTTTTTAAAGAGGACTTCAGCTTTTATCAATTTGTCTGGTCCACATGAAAACATTTTAGTAAGTGCCGGCAATGACCTGGTCAAGCTTACATTTGTCTTGCGAGTATTTAGACTGCTTCGACAGGTCGTTCTTTCCCCCCATGACATTCACTAAAGTGAACATTACACACACTACAAAGAGCAAATCCAACACCTTTAAAATTCTTTTTCATCCATGTAATCTTAAAAAGCCAATTGTCTTGGAAAGAGGCAAAGTATTTCTTCCTTTTAGCACTGGAAGTCCGATCAGGAGATAAAATCCGTTTCGGCATTTTCACAAATTCACAGATTTCTACATGCGTTTTAACCGACAGCAATTGATAAGGAATATTTGCTACCTCTATGTTTTATCCTAATAACATTTTCTCGGAAACAATTAAAGAAATTAGCTTGACCAATCATAACGTAAGAATTCATTAATAATACTCTTAAAATAGATTCTAAAGTGTTCAATTTTTCAGTCTGTCATCAAGTCGTGAAAATCAACACCAAATCATCTGTTAAATAAAACAACTGCCAAACTGATTAAACTAATCCCAGTGCGATTCATTTTTTATGAGTCATAAGGCCCAATTTCTTCTTATGCCACAATCCTTTAATAATCCACTGCTGCGGAAGCTTCAAATATAGAGCATAATGCGGTTTCAGGTTGAAATAGACATTGGACATTTATACTTCCAAGTTGTAGCTGTAAATTTAAGATGAATTGAAACTAGTTTAATAATATCTGCCTGTAAACATGACATTAAAAAGTTAAATGTTTAACCCAATAAAGCAAAAATTGTTGACTAATGTCAAGTTTTCGGGTTAAAAATGCCACAACGTCAACAGGTTAAAGCTGATAAAGCCTTCTACCTGCAACAGGAGGGATAGGCTGTGCTGGTTCAGGAAGTGGGTCGATTACTAGGTTACCCAATGTAATGTCATCATCTTCCTGTATAGTAGTAGCCTCTTCTTTGCTTGCCACTGTCGACCAGTTTCCTCCATTATCTGTTTGGTCATACAGATATTCAAAGCCTATCAGTTCACCTGAAAATTTGTTAAGATAAAATCAGTTATAAAACTGCATACTAAACTAGAACCGTCATGAAAGGTGGCTTAATACTATGGAAACTGATTTGATATGAAAATGAGTTTAAATTCAAATGTTGAATGTGAATAGTGAAGACCCAAAAGTATCTGTTGCACAACTATAATTCAGTGTCATTGTATTTGTACACATTGTCATTCAATTTATATAAGATACTGAATGGATTTGACAACTGACTCTGACAATCACTATGGGTCACGCGCAATATTTTAGTTAGTCAAGGAGTTGCATAGGGAAGTGATCACTGCTAAGACAGACTGGCAACACGTATAACAAGTGCTTATAAAACTCAAGTATACATATTCTATTCATATATATATACTTTTTCCGACAATGCCTTTTATTTTATTGTTTTGGAATTTACTAACATTTAAATATCATTCCAAATAAACAACAAACAGTATTGTTGGAAGGAATAAATGTGTCACCTAACAAAATGTCTGCACAATTTTTTATTTTTTTTTATTTCATCTGATAACAAGAAACCGCTGAAGACGGTAAGGCCGGATTGTCGGCAATTTGACCTTGAAAATCGACAAACCAAGGTCAAGGTCAAAGTAACCATAGAAATCAATAGAACTTGTTACTGGTTACCTTCAGGCAAAGTTTCAAGTTTGTAACCCTTTCCAGTGCTGAGATTGCCTCAACCTGAAACTTTAACCGATTTTGCCTCAACCTGAAACTTAACCAAAATGTTGACGGACAGACAGACAGACGGACGGACAGACAGACGGACAGACGGACATCGCCAATCTATAGACCGGAATTGCTTGAGCAATCCGGCCAAAAATACATATACAAGTAACATAATAAATAACTTACCAGTGTACACTCTCGGAGCTGTGTAGCTGGACACGTTCTTCCCAAATACCTTCTGGGACAGCATATTAGCTGTGTGTCGCATAAATCCACTGTATGTAATGGGCTCATTAATTCTAGCAGCTGTTGTCGCCCGATCCTAGTTCCATCTAGACAGACAGTCTACCAGGTAAGCTTGGAAAACCATATTGTTGGCTTGAGTACCTGAAAATCAAGATAAAAATATCAAAGAACTGGTCTAGCGGAAAACCAACCATATCATTGTCTCTGGTGTAGATACATATCATCCTGCAAATAATAGCCGAGTGAACTGGAATGTCACAGTTTTTCTATGTCAAAGGAGCTTCAGGAAGCCTCTAACATGCAATGTTTTAAACAATAAATTAACAGAAATTTGAACAATCCTGACTTTTAATTGTGCAAAGATGATAGCGTTAATAAATTCAAGCTGCTGAAGCAATAAATGCGGCTTCTACAGTGTTAACAAGATTTCCCTTCAATTTGGCCAAGTGACCTAGTTTCTGACCCAATATAACCCATATTCGAACTTGACCTAGATATTTTTAAGAAAAACATTTTGACAAAATTTCAAACTGCTGAAGCAAAAATTGCAGCCTCTGGAGTGTTATGAGTTTCCTTTAATTTAACCTAGTGACTTGTTTTTGACCCGACTTGACCCTACATATCATCAAGATAAACATTCTGATAGTTTCAACATGCTCAAGTTGAAAATGTGGCCTCCAGACTGTGAACAAGATTTTCCTTCAATTTGACCTAGTGACCTAGTTTTTGACCTCATATGGCCCAGTTTCGAACTTGTCCAAGATTTGATGAAGATGAATGTTTTGATAAAATTTCATTAAGATTAGATTCAAAATGTAGCCTGTAGACTGTTAACAAGCTGAAATGTTGACGACGCACGCCGGACAAAATGTAATCACAATAGCTTACCTTGCACTTCGTGCATAGGTGAGCTAAAACAAGAGGGCCAAGATAGCCCTAAATCGATCACCTAAATGATAGTTAATTAGAAGCAAATATTTAACTGCAAATATCTGTGAAAATTTGATCAGGAGTTCAAATGAAACTGCAGTTCAGTTAAAGAAATAGTTTATCAGTAAAAGCCATTTTTATCTTGAAATCTAACAAGAGCTTTCTCAATTTCTGATGCTGCAGCAATGAATGAATGAATGTATATTGTTTTATGGCGCATCAACAGCTAAGGTCATTTAGCGCGCAATTAATTTTAATTATTCATGATCCCTGGGTAAACAAACCAGTACTAGGCTAGAAAATGTGCCTTGCCCAAGGGCACTCCACCATGCCCGTAGTGCCGCGACTTGGGATCGAACCCTGGACACCCGGTTTCGAAATCCCCGACGCTAACCACTCAACCACAGCGGATTCCCGATGCTGCAGCACGAAGGTTCTACACAGAATGCAAGTCTTTGAACAATTTTGAAAGAGGACCATCAAAGGAACATACCTGTGAAGCAAGGTTGAAATTGGTCAAGTGGAATGGTAGAAGTTGTCATTTGTAGCCACGTTCAATTTACCCCTTTTGTGATGACACGAGGTTGCTATGATTTTGTAACCAATCAAAATGGCTTGAACAAATTAAGTAGAGGATCACTGAAGTAGGATTTCTATTCAATTTCCTTAATATCAGACAAGAACTTAAAACAAGAGGGCCATGATGGCCCTGGATCGCTCACCCGTTTTTTTTTTTTCACTCTAGCTATATAAGCCCTGCCCCCTGGCAGCCATAGTTTCAGATCAATCAACTTGGCTTTAAGGAATCTGATAGAGGGTAACCCTAGGAACATTTCTACAAAATTATTTGAAAATCGGACCAACACTTTCGGAGGAGAAGATTTTTTAAGTTTTCACTATAGCCATATAAGGCAAAATAGCCCTGCCTCCTGGCGGCCATATTTTTTGACCAATCAACATGGCTTGAAGGAATCTGATAGTTGGCCACTTAAGAAACATTTCTACAACATTATTTGAAAATCGGCCAGACACTTTCGGAGGAGAAGATTTTTTAAGTTTTCACTATAGCCATATAAGGTAAAATAGCCCAGCCCCCACTAGCGGCCATTTTTTCGATCAATCAACATGGCTTGAAGGAATCTGATAGAGGGTCATCCAAGGAATATTTCTACAAAATTATTTGAAAATCGGCCCGACACTTTTGGAGGAGAAGATTTTTTAAGTTTTCACTTTAGCCATATAAGGTCAAATAGCTCAGCCCCCACTAGCGGCCATTTTTTCGATCAATCAACATGGCTTGAAGGAATCTGATAGAGGGTCATCCAAGGAACATTTCTACAAAATTATTTAAAAATCTGCCAACCAGTTTGGGAGAAGAAGAATTTTGAAGTTTTTTTTCATTTCGTTGCCATGGAAACCAGAATTCTGCATGGATCCCAAAAATATTAAGGAAATCTGGTGAGGTCATTGATAGGATGCTTTATGTGAATTTTCATCCCAATTGACCCACTGGTTACTGAGGAGAAGAAGTTGATGCACGACGGACGACGGACAAAAGGCGATCACAGTAACTCGCCTTGAGCAAAGCTCAGGTGAGCTAAAAATGGAATTTCCAAATTTTGTCCCCTTTTCTGATGCCTCCTGACTGCCATGTTTTTCAACCAAACAGTATGCCTTGAACAATCTGTAGAGGCTCACCTAAGGAACATTTCTACCAAACAATATTGGAAGCTGACATGAAGATTCAAAGAAGAAGATTTTTAAGTTTGGACATTTTGTCCCCTTTCTGGCGGCCATGTTTTTCAGCAGATCGGACATGTTTGAACAATCTTGGTAGAGGAACATAATTATGTGAAAAATAATTTTCAAATCGAGTTAATTCATTTGGACGAGAAGATTTTTTAAGTTTTAACAATGCACATATAAGGAGAACAAGCTCCGCTCCTGGCGGCCATGTTTTTCAACCGATCGGAAATATTTGAACAATCTCGGAGTGCCCCAAGGAATATTTGTGGAAAATAATTGTCAAATCAGGCCAGTACTTTTGGACAAGAAGATTTATAAAGTTTTAACAATGCACATATAAATTTAAATAGCAGTTGCAAATATTTAGTAATGATATTAAATGAATAAACAAGAACAAGAGGCCCATGAGGGCCTATGCTCTACTGGCATGGTTCTTTGGCATGATTCTTTGGTCATTTTCAAAAAGAACCGAGCTCTCATAACTACTATCTAAGTTTGGTGAGATAAGAAATGGAAAGTCTATTGTGTTCACAAGCTGTATTTTAGCAATTTTAACAATTTCAAGGGCCATAATCCAGTCATGCATGGGCGGATCTGGCTTGGTTTTGAACGGAAGCGAGCTCACATATATATTTAACTACTAGACAAGTTTGGTGAAGACCAGATAGTAAATTGTGCCTATTGTGTTCACAAGCTCTATTATAGCCATTTTGACAATTTCAAGGGATGCATAATCCATAATTGGCGGATCTGGCTGGTTTGCAAAAGGAAGCGAGCTCTCATGGATATCTAACTACTGCATAAGTTTGATTGGGATACAATCAAAACTAAAGACTTTAGGTGAGAAAGGGTTAATTAATAAGATAGGAGAATTTGTAAGGAAACCATCCTTCCAAAGTAAACAAATCTGTACCAGAGGTATTAAGTCATAAATATGAGCATTATAAGTCATGTCTACTTTTGCCACAATGTCTTCAATATTTCTCTACTGCAGAGGTATCAGTAAGCACCTACATGAAGGAAAGCGTTAAGAAGCAAGTGGTCCTGTATGAAATTTTACACCCGGAATTGGGACGGAATTTACAATGAAATTCCGCCCAGAAATGTTAAGATTCTGCTTGGAAAAGTTAGTTACAGCAATAATGCAATTGAGGCAGATTCCAGGCGGAAACGGGGCGGAATTTGGGGCGAAATATGCCTTTGGCGGAAGTGGGGCGTAAATTTGGTTGAGGCGGAATTGGGGGCGTAAATAAGGTTTAGGCAGATTCCAGGAAGAATTGTTCTGGATCTGCTTCAATCAAATATTGCTCCACAATAATGAAAGTTTACAAATCACAAAAAATATATTGTTTTGAAGGATTTTCATTTAAAATAGTTACATAATTAATGGAAATGCATAATTTTATCAATAAAGTATAAATGAGCCGTTCCACGAGAAAGCCAGCATTATGCCTAAAGTATGGACCCAGATCAGTCTGTGCAGACAGGCTAATCTAGACCGACACTTTTTGTCTCAGGGAGAAAGAGGTATAGAGTAATGATTCCTGAATTAGAAAATCCATGCGGAGTCCATAGTTTTGGTTTTCTCCTAGAACGGCTCAAATTTAGTTCTTTTTAAACAAGTCTAAGGTTTCAATTTATTAATCTGTTTCCTTGCGTATGAACTCCATTCAGTCACCTCATTATTTAAAGTTTTATCTAGAAAGACCATTCCCATGTTTTTCTTGCACCATGAATTGACATACTCTGAAAATAGAAATATAAACATCTTAATATGGTATGATTGTTATGTATATGTTTAACAGTTCCAATAATATATATTGCAGTTATGGTTCATTTAAAAGCACTACCTGGTTGCTTTATCAGTATTTAGAATAAAGAGTTCTGATATCCATTGCTCCACTTGTTTGACAGGGATAAGTTTATGAAATGTAATCAAAACCCTTATGCTAACTCGGTCTAGTCCCGGTAGCTCAGTCAGTAACGACGCAGGCTGTCAATCAAGGGGTTGTGAGTTCAAATCCCGGCCAACTTTCTTTCAGACGTTTGACAAAAGTCATTGCGACATGCATCATTCGTCTTCCACCAATGGGCTAAGTCTATATGGAAAAGCCAGTTGCTTGGGAAGATTGTTGTGTGGAGTACTGGTGTGAGAAAACCAGGAAACACATGAGTAGGTGAACTGGCCGCCGTGATATGACTTGAGAAATTGTTAAAAACGGCGTTAAATCCCAATCAATCAATCAAAACTTATGCTAACTAGAAACAAGAGTGCCATGATGGCCCTAGATCGCTGACCTGATGCAATGTCATTTCCAATGCAAAACACATCAAAACATTCTGACAAAATTTCAACATGCTCAAGTTCAAAATGCTTCCTCCAGAGTGTAAACAAGTTTTTGCTTCAATTTGGCATAATGACCATGTTTGAGACCCGGCATGAACCATAGTCAAACTTGGCCTAGAAATCATTAAGACAAACAGTCTGACAAAATTAAAAGCTGCTGAAGCAAAAAATGCGGCCCATCGAGTGTTAAAAAGATTTTCCTTCAATTTTACCTACTGACCTAGTTTTAACCCAATATGATCCATATTCGAACTTGGCCTAGATAATATTAAGACAAAAATTCTGACCATACTCTAAGCTGCTGCTTATAGTGTTAACAAGCTTTTCTTTCAAATTGGCCTAGTGATATAGTTTTTGACCTGACATGACCCATATTTGAACATGGCCTACATATCATCAAGACAAACATTCTGACAAATTTTCAACATGCTCAAAGTAAAAATGCAGCCTCTAGAGTGTTAAATTTTTTCCCCTTCAATTTGACCTATTGATCTAGCTTTTGACCTCACATGGCCCAGTTTCGAACTCATGCAAAACTTTCATGAAGACCCGATCCAGAGTGTGGAGTGTTAACAAGGCAATTGTTGACAACAGACGACGCATGACAGACGGACGATGGACAAAATGTGATCCCAATACCTCACCTTGAGCTTCAATCTCAGGTGAGCTTAAAAGTATGGAAGACTTTGTTTGAATAATACTTTAATCATAACATTAAAATTTACCATGCCCAATATATTAGAAAGTTTCTCTATAAACAGATGATGTGCAATACTCAACAATATACTCCTTACCCTTCAAAATTCCATTTTTTTCTGCATCCAACACAGGCCTATCTTCTTCTCCTGGTCTTCCCCTCCCTATTCCTAACCCCCTTGAGTTGGCCAAGTCTTCAACAGTGAAAACTTCACTGAGCAGCCGATACATTAGGTGGTAATCGTCATTGTCCCTTTTTTTGGTGGCAACATGACAAGCTTTCCTCAAAGCTTGTCTACTCACACATAAAGGGCTGGTTGGCAGCAGTTTCACCTTTAAGAAATTTAGCTTAATTTATACAATGACTCATCCTGGCAGTTATTTCCATAATCAAAGTTATTTTACCTTCAAACAAAATCGCCACTTTTGAAAGCATTTCAAGATTAAACAAGATTACCAAATTTGAAAGTAACTCAAATAAACATGCCATCAAAGAAGCTGAACCAATGCATATACAGCAATAAGTCCAGATAAAAATATTTCACAAGAGGACTATGCTGTCTCGGTATAGAACCATTATGGAACCTTACAGCTAGTATAACCAGAGGGAGGAATATCCAATACTCGAAAAACCAGCATCGATTTCAACTTTATTTTAATACTCGTTCCTGAATATTATCATGTCCCATGCGGTAAGAACCTGCAACATACAAAGCAGGTTGTAAATAAACTGACATACTATTGCAGCATGAAACAATCTACAAGTTAAATTGTACAATAATTAGGCATGACCTTGAACATTCTACCGTCATTCATCTTAACACTGAAGAATTATGAGATGATAATTAAACTTTTAGACATCCAAATAAACCTCAATTTATCTAAATATTACTAGGGACATAGATATGTATGTCCCCGATATTATTCAGAATAAACCAAATAATTTCCAATATTAAATAGAAATGGGTGGGGTGTGACAACGTCCAACTTTAAGTCAAATTCTCACATAAACAGGCGCTATAAGCTTTAAAGCATGTACATGTATCGGATAAATCATATAAATATGCAACAAACTCGACCAAACTTACATCATGTGGGGCAATATTGGACCTTAATCTTGTGAAACGACGAGCTTGATAATGCAAGCCAAACAACGTGATTACAACTTCCGGAAGTAAAAACAACCGGCAAGGAACTTCCGCCTATGTCATAACAAACGGCAAGGAAATTCCACATATGTAATAAATTAGCGAAAAGAGCCGAAAGGCAACGCTACCTAATAAATAGAGCTCGAGAGCAGTGACAGCACAAGGACCATGATGGTCCTATATGGCAGCATTATTTGCTTACATAATTTAATAGAACTTCAACAGTTTTCCAAGTTTTTACTCAATACATATTATATAAGCAGAACGAGCCCTGCTGGCTACATTTTTCCACATACATTGTATCTGAATAACAAAAGAAAAATGTGCACTAAATAAGTTTTCAAATCGAACCGGTATTTTTGGAAAAGACACCACTGGAAAGTGAGCGATCACAATACCTCAAACCGCACTTTGTGCTCAGGTGAGCTCAAAATGGCATAAATATTAATTGACAGAATTTGTTTTATATTCTTTAAAAATCTAACCTGATCAGCAAAGTCTGTTGTAGTAGGGGAGGGAAAAGTTGTAAGGCCAAGTGTACTTGGATAATTTTGTTGCGGTGTCTGTGAAAATAAGCAAATATTTTCATGTTTTATTTCACACCAGATCAAATACTTAAATAATTGATTTACTTATATACATATATATATACCAAAAGAAATAGAAATAAAACCAAAACTAATGGTACTGTAAGTTCTGCAAAACTAATTATAAACTAGAGATTGCTTTTTTGAAAAAGCGTTTGTCTCCCCATTTGTGTGGTCGTAGGGGAGGAAAAGAAATGATGGAGATGAATTGTTTAGTTTTGGACTGGAGATGAAGCAACAGTGACAATCCTCAGTTATTCAGCGGAAACCATTTTTCAGCTGAGGGTTACCATGTCCTTGGTCTTTGAACTAGTGACCTCAAAATCAATAGGGGTCATTTGCTGCTGGTTACCAACCTGCACACCAAGTATGAAGTTCCTGGGCCCAAGTAATCTTCAGTTATTGAGCGGAAACTATTTTTCAGCCAAAGGTCACTGCGACCTTGACCTTTGACCTACTGACATCAAAACCAATAGGGGTCATCTACAGGTTAGGACCAAACTGCACACCAAGTAGGAAGTTCCTGGGTATAAGCGTTCTTGAGTTATTGAGTAAAACACATGTTTCAGCTGAAGGTTACCGTGACCTTCGACATTTGACCTTGTGACCTCAAAATCAAACAAATTCAATAAAGGTCATTTACTGGTTAGGACCAACCTGCACACCAGGTATGAAGTTCCTCAACATAAGCATTCTTTAGTTATTGAGAGGAAACCATTTTTCAGCTGAAGGTTACCATGACCTTGACCTTTAAGCTAGCGACCTCAAAATCAATAGGGGTCATCTACTGGTGGTGACCAACCTGCACACCAAGTATTAACTTCCATGGCCAAAGCATTCTATAGTTATTAAGCAAAAACAATGTTTCAGCTCATTGTCACTGTGACCTTTCAGCTCAAGGTCACTGTGACCTTGACTTTGACCTCAAAATTAATAGGGTCTTCTACTGGGCATGGCCAACCTGCATACCAAGTATGGAGTTCCTCGGCCCAAGCGTTCTTCAGTTATTGAGCGGAAACCATTTTTTACCTCACAAGGTCACCATGACCTTGACCTTTGACCTTCTGACATCAAAATCAATAGGAGTCATCTACTGGTCATGACCAACCTGCATACAAAGTATGAAGATCCTATGCCCAAGCGTTCTTCAGTTATTGAGCGGAAACAAGTGTGACGGATGTGACCTTGACCACTGTGACCTTGACCTTTGACCTAGTGACCTTAAAATTAATAGGGGTCATTTGCTGGTGGTGACCAACCTGCACATCAAGTATGAAGTTCCTTGGCCCAAGCAAAAACTATTTATCAGATCATTGTCACTGTGACCTTTTAAGCTCATGGTCACTGTGACCTTGACTTTAGATGTACTGACCTCAAAATCAATAGGGGTCTTTTACTAGGCATGGCCAACCTGCATACCAAGTATGGAGTTCCTCAGCCAAAGTGTTCTTCAGTTATTGAGCGGAAACCATTTTTTACCTCACAAGGTCACCATGACCTTGACCTTTGACCTTCTGTTATCAAAATCAATAGGGGTCAGCTACTGGTCATGACCAACCTGCATACCAAGTATGAAGTTCCTAAGCCCAAGCGTTCTTCAGTTATTGAGCGGAAACAAGTGTGACAGACGGAAGGACGGAAGGACGGACGGAACGGGCAAAAACAATATGTCACCCCCATGTAATGGGGGAGACATAAATATTGTCATAATTGCATACATTTAGTGGTCCATTACATAGGCATACTATATTGTAACTACATATAACTTTAACAGACTATTCTAGAATATTAATAAATGTTTTATAGATCTATTTTTTTGTTACTGCTCACCTGATTTGCTATATCCATGACTGTGCTGGACAGATTTTGGAAAGTATTGTCTATTGTCAATGGCTGTTCTGGAACAGGTACCAACATTAGTCTGAGCTGTGCTGTGGAGGAAAATCTTCTTTTATTTCTTAACCCTTTCAAACATACAACACTTTCTAATGACTTTTGAAAATATTGTACCAAATGGAGAAAAATTAACAATGAGCAATTTCTCCTTTTACTACAATTTTATTCAACAATTTTTCATTCATTTTAGAAAGATGCCATATTATTGACTCAATGTTTTCAAAATCATTCTCTGCAGATTTACCTCAAATTAAATATGGACAAAAATTGGGAAATGACACAAGCTTAGAAATTTGTATTCAGTACTAGAAAGCACATACTGGCACTTCAGTCATATTGCTGGCTTCCTGAAGTCGAGTTAAAAAGCCTCCATTTGTTTCCAATTCGTTTTGAACGCCCGTGTTTCCATTCATCATGACCTTGAAGAAACAATGAAATTTTTTTTTTGGAGTAGGGACTAACAGTAATACCTTTGCACTTAAAGATTAATCCTCAGTATGGTTTAATTAACAACCTTTTTAATTGCAACAATTGAATTATAAATGTGTGTATGCTTCAAATATAACACTGAAAATCTTTTACAAAACAATATAGTCTGTTGGCTTCCAAAAATGTCTGTTAAGTGACCACAAGTTATAACCTTTGTAAAACTTGTAATGATGAAGATAGGTGTTTAATGGGCATCACTTCTGAGGTATGGACAAGTTTAGAAAAAAAAAAGTACTACATGACCACAAAAATTAAATAATTATTTGTCAATTAATGGCTAAGTGCTTCACTTCACATGCAAAAATAAAAACACTTTCTGTCCCTCTGCAGCAGAAAAGATTATGACAAAATGAGATTTTTTTACTTTATTTAATCAGTTCGCTTTTTTTTTTACTGAATGGTTTCAAAGTCATATATGTAGATTTGTTATATGTTGGAAAGAGTAAAAGCAAATATCTAACCAATGATTAACCAATGGATCTACTTTTCTTTGTCTTTTCTACAATATTAATAAGCAGAAGTCATACATAACTTTAAACATGTATGAGGACATGTGCCAAACTCCATGTAGTCACTAAGTCGCCGTATAAAATCAGTAAATTCAGGATGAGCCAAACCCCTAAGAGTTGCAATTACGCTGGCGGAAGCAAGTGAAACTAGAAATATCACTGAAGGTGATAAATACCCCCAAAACAGCACCTTGACTCAAAATATGGCTTCCGACAGACCAACAAAAGGGCCATAACTCTGTAAAATAACATGCAATTGTAAGACCTTTAGGGTATGCACATATCCTCTTGGTATAGAAGCTTCATGTAAATTTTTATTGAATTCCACCTAGTGGTTTGTAAGAAATAGGCCGGACAAAATATGACTGGACAAAATATGACCAACAACTTAATAAGTAAAAGGGCCATAACTCTGTAAAATATCATGCATTTGTAACCCCTTTAGGATATGCACATCTCCTCTTGGTATAGAAGCTTCATGTAAAATTGTAGTGAATTTCACCCAGTGGTTTGTAAGAAATAGGCCGGACAAAATATGACTTTGGACAAAATATGACCAACAACTTAATAAGTAAAAGGGCCATAACTTTGTAAAAAATCATGCAATTGTAACCCCTTTAGGATATGCACATCTCCTTTTGGTATAGAAGCTTCATGTAAAATTTTATTGAATTCCACCTAGTGGTTTGTAAGAAATAGGCCGGACAAAATATGGCTTCCGACCGACCGACAGTGACTCCTATATACCCCCCCAAAACTTTGTTTTTTGGGGGTATAACAAAACCTCAATTGATTACGTTCACATAGAAAAAAGAAGAGTATTTCACATAGTGTCATATCCTTATATGACTCAATCCATATGTTGTGGGTACTCAAAAGAATCCTCTCAGTGATACAACATATGGTTTAGCCGAGTCATAAGAGAGATATTGTTTGGAAAAATTTAAAGACCAGTTTACTCCTATGTACAGAATCTACAGATACATAACAGCAACAAAATGCAAAGCTATGGTGAATTAAATTTCAGTGACTGTAAATTAGTATGTTCGATTTTTGTGAAAGTTTTGACATTATATTAAGTTATCAATTAGATAAAATTTCTTTTTCACAACTAAACAAATTGCTTTCTATAAATACTGTATATCCGCGGCCATAAGTCGACTTCGGCCATTAGTCGAGGGTCCAGTTTGACCCCAATTTCGATGGTTTTGAGGTTACTCCCAGCCATAAGTCGGGGGTCGACAAAATTTCGGCAAAAAATTCAAAAAAACATGGTTCTCGATGTAAAACTGGATAATGATACATCAATTATGATAATAATGCACAAACCTGATTTTATAAATCCAAATAAGCCAAACAAACTAACTAGTCCAACTTTCTTAATATATGTTTTAATCTATAAAAATAAAAGTGCAAAACTCGAACAAAGGGTTTTGTCGATGTCAGTGTTTCTACCATGCATTCAACTCTTAAGACACATTTGTCCGATTTCACACATGAAAATTAATCCTTTCAATGTTTTCAAAAAATGATTAGTTAAAAGTAAAACAAACACAGGAGTTTGAGTTATTGCATTGACGAAGTTTATTAAAAGTGTGTGTAATTCACAGAGAGGTGAAGACAAGGGTTGTAAAAGTCTATGGAAAGAAGTTTGGACTCTATGGTTATATGCAAACGGTTGAAATTTCCCCTGGAACAGGCTGTAGTTACAACCGACTTGCATTAGCCCTATAATAACTGTTTGTCGCGTGAAAAACACAGGGCTCAACTAAATGACGTCACTAATTTACCAGCTGAGATTGAGCCTCAACAAATGAAATACACCCATATAAATTAATGTTAAATTTACGATCCTATTAGCTTAGTAATACTTGTATGATTAATCTGCACATACACTTTTTTTATGACGTAGCTCATTTGTTGGGGAAAATGGTTTGCGGAAATAAAGGTCTATATAGATTTCACTCTTACCCATTTTCACATGCATTTATACGCATCTGCAGCAGACTTCTCTTGATAGAGCTCTGACAAAAGGAGAAATTACTACATTTTCTTTAAATTGGACAAATTAACTTTGAATTTAAAAGGATTTTAAAGGGTATGGTATTTATTTTTCCTTTGTTTACGGCTTTGAAACTAGATAAAAAAAAAAAAATGTAAGGAAAGGATGCATCGCTGATAAAAAGCAGTTTCTCTATTTCTCACAATGTTTTCCAACACTGTCTGCTACATCTGCATTTAAAGTTACAAATACGTGGTAGTAACTGTACTGTCCACACAATTTACAATGAGGTACCTCCAACTCAATGGTTATATGCAAAACGGTTGTAATTTCTCCTGGAATAGTCTGTAGTTACAACCGACTTGCATTAGCCCTAAAACTGTTTGTCGCATGTAAAATATAGCGATTGTCATTCAGTCATAAGTCGAGTCCCTGCTTCAACACCAAAATTTGAGTCTCAAAAATTCAACTTATGGCCGCGGATATACGGTATAGCATTCCATGAGATTCTTTCTAAATATCTATGTTTGAATAATTGTCATTTTTTTTTTGCTCTTTAAAAGTTTAAGTCTTCATTGAAACATCATCAATTATGCACACACACAATAAAAACAAGAGGGCCATGATGGCCCTGGAATCGCTCGCCTGATTTTTTTTTTTTCACTTTAGCTATATAAGCCCCGCCCCCTGGCGGCCATAGTTTCCGACCAATCAACTTGGCTTGAAGGAATCTGATAGAGGGTCACCTTAGGAACATTTCTACAAAATTATTTGAAAATCGGCCTGACACTTTCAGAGAAGAAGATTTTTTAAGTTTTCACTATAGCCATATAAGGCAAAATAGGCGGCCATGTTTTTTGACCAATCAACATGGCTTGAAGGAAAGTAACATTTCTACAAAGTTATTTGAAAATCGACCTGACACTTTCAGAGAAGAAGATTTTTTAAGTTTTCACTATAGCCATATAAGGCAAAATAGCTCCGCCCCCCCTGGCGGCCATGTTTTTCGACCAATCAACTTGGCTTGAAGGAATCTGATAGAGGGTCATTTCTACAAAGTTATTTGAAAATCGGCCTGACATTTTTGGAGGAGAAGATTTTTTAAGTTTTCACTTTAGCCATATAAGGCAAAAGAGCCCCGCCCCCCCTGGCGGCCATGTTTTTTGACAAATCAACATGGCTTGAAGGAATCTGAAAGAAAGTCACTTAAGTAACATTTCTACAAAATTATTTGAAAATCAACCTGACACTTTCGGAGAAGAAGATTTTTTAAGTTTTCACTATGGTCATATAAGGCAAAATAGCCCCGCCCCCCTGGCGGCCATGTTTTTTGACCAATCAACATGGCTTGAAGGAATCTGAAAGAGGGTCGGGTCACTTAAGTAACATTTCTACAAAATTATTTGAAAATCGGCCTGACACTTTCGGAGAAGAAGATCTTTTAAGTTTTCACTATAGCCATATAAGGCAAAATAGCCCCGCCCCCCCCCTGGCGGCCATGTTTTTCGACCAATCAACTTTGCTTGAAGGAATCTGATAGAGGGTCATCCAAGGAACATTTCTACAAAATTATTTGAAAATCTGCCAACCAGTTTGGGAGAAGAAGAATTTTGAAGTGTTTTTCATTTCGTTGCCATGGAAACCAGAATTCTGCATGGATCCCAAAAATTTGAAGGAAATTTGGTGAGGTCATTTAGAGGATGCTTTCTGTGAAGTTTCATCCCAATTGACCCACTGGTTACTGAGGAGAAGAAGTTGACGCACGACGCACGCCGGACAAAAGGCGATCACAATAACTCACCTTGAGCAAAGCTCAGGTGAGCTAAAAAAGACAGAAAACAGAACAGAACTAATGCATCACTTACCAGGTAATTTGGTAGGGCTGTCCATAACTGGGGATGAACTCATGGCAGATGAAGCAGCACCTAAACCATGCACCATGGCATGCACTCCACGTTTCTGTCAGTCCAGTTTCTGGTTGATTTGCATCTGGGATTATTGTCTCTGTATTTATTTCTCTTGCACCATGTCTTGGACCCTTGTCACAAGCCTCTTTAGTCATATTTGTGATGACATCTTGGTCACCACCTTGTTCTCCAGCCAAGTTCTCATTAAATTGGCTTAAAAGACTTGTGACAGTGGCCGTCCTTACTTCCTGAGCCCTTTCTTCGTTTGGCAGATTTGTTTCAGACCTTGCCTCCTTTCTTTTAGACCTGTTGTTCGTGGTCTTCTTTTTCTTGGGAGTAAATTCTGTATTTTGTATGTTACTCATTTCTATATGTTTTGTTGGGATGCGTTCCCGTTTACCGACCGTTTTATCGACAGGCTCAAATGTATGGAGCTGTTATGGTGCTGGTGAACCTGCGGGCACCCCCTTAAGGACAGCCTCCCATGCCTTTGATGCGAATTTCAACACCTCCTCTGATTCTGAAATATTTCAAGTAATCTCAAGCTGTAGATAAATAAACAACCAAAGAAAGGCAAGGTGTTAAATCAAGGAGAATCAGATGGTCTTATAAATTATAATATATTTCACCTAATTAAATAGAATCTTGCGAAGTTATTTTTAATGTTCTTACCATATACAAATAAAGCTAAAAGCCCCACCCCTGGAAGCCATGTTTTTCAACGAACAATAATTATTTGAACAATCTTGTAGAAAATCTTATAATTTGACAAAATATTGAATGATGCTGCCCGAAACTGTGGCAAGATCAAATTCACAGTGAGGGATAATAACTCAATTCCAGACAGGAAACATGTGCTTGTAATGCACGTCTGTTACAAAATTTATAACAGATGATAAAAACGAGCAAGCGAGTAGCTAACCAACAAGCAAAATAAATTTCACTTACGCTCACTTTAGAATGTATATTGTTTTATGGCGCATCGACAGCTAAGGTCATTTAGCGCGCAATTAGATTTAATTATTCATGATCCCTGGGTTTACAAACCAGTACTAGGCTAGAAAATGTGCCTTGCCCAAGGGCACTCCACCATGACTGTAGTGCCGCGACTGGGGATCGAACCCAGGACACCTGGTTTCGAAATCCCCGACGCTAACCACTCTACCACAGCGGATTCACTTTAGAAACAAATATCTTTCAAAATACGCAGTGTCACAGCATGCCACTGCACATTTGGGCGCATATATTGCTTAGAAACATATTAACATAGATCAATTTATTTATTGGGGTTTTACGCTTTTCAACATTATTTCAGTTATATCATGGCGACAGTTCACTTATTCATGATCCCTTGGTAAACAAACCAGTACTAGGCTAGAAAATGTGCCTTGCCAAAGGGCACTCCACCATGACCGTAGTGACGCGACTGGGGATCAAACCCGGGACACCCGGTTTCGAAATCCCCAAGGCTAATCATAACATAGATCAAACAATAGATTATAACTGACATAATAGGAAAAACAAATATGGAAGACCTTGAAGACGTTGATTGTATTTTTCTCCCATCAACAAGACGGACATTTCGATTTCAAGATTTAAAACGACAAAAACGATCTTCAACGACTTCGGAAATCGGGGTTAGTTTCTTGACGGAGATAGCCGTGATTCGGGAAATTATCTCGCTCGGCGATCTCCGTTATTTTCCGTTCGACAAAATAGCAGCCTCCATATGCCGACACATTACTGGGATATCAACTCTTAACCCTTTCCAACTTACATACGCATTCTCATCAATTCTTACATCACGTGTCCATGGAAGGTAAACAAAAACACGACCTTGACATGTGTCAAAAAAAAAGAATTTTTGCGGGGATCCCAGTCATTGTGAAAAATCCCGGTTTTGTGTCTTATTTTCCCGTTTTGCTTAAACCCGGATCCCGTATAATCCCGGCCGGGATTTACTATCCCGGTGGGATCCGGCTTCTATTTTCACTTCGGAACTCTATCCAGTATATTATATATGGCCCTTTTTTTAACTAGAAATTTGGTTAAAGTTTTGCATGCAACTACAGTAGTTAGTGCAATGCACCTGTCTTAAGTTAACACCTTTAATCAATTTAAGTAATGGTTTTAAATCCAGCAGTTCTCCACGAATAAATCATCGGTGAGCGATGCAAATCCTGTAACTAGATTGGCGCGATTCTTTTGCTGGACAGAGGACACTGTTCTATACTATCTGCTAAAATGCTGGAGTATAAAAAGGCGGAGTAATGACTTCTGATCAAACATCGTATCTTAACTTTTTTTTGTGTTGATGAAAATCACGTTCCTCTTTTAGGTAAAATGAAGAAAAAGGAAGCATACTCATCAATATTGTAAATATTTTTACATTGTAAACTTGTTTCTTAAAAGCTTCATAGGAGTTTGCGTTACCTATCAGAGTGTTGACAAGGTCAGGAAGACATTTTGCCATTCCAACTGCAAAGCAGATCTGTATGTAGAAAGAGAAATATTCAACATTATAGAAAATATATTCCAATGAAGTTGCATAATGTATTCATGAGTCTGGGGTTTAAAGTTATTTTATGGTTAAAATAAATATATAAATTTTAATAGGATGACCAATTCGTCATACTTTTTTTATATAGCCAAAAATAGCTGAAAAAATTACACAGTAAACATGTTTCGTTGTTGGTAATATTATACCTGCCTATTACCTTTCGAAACTATGAGGTTTGAATTATTTAACAAACTTCAAAGTCTTGAATGCACTATATTACTAGTTGGCCTCAAGGCTATTCAACTGATAAATTCAGAGAAATACGAATTTATAAAGAATTAATATATATTTATTTACATGAACTACTAGATAATATTTGTTCATTACAGATTATAGATACCATATTGAATGTGAATTGATCAGAAATATGCTCTTCTATGAATATTGTTTGGATGCTATGACCTTACCCGATCATTAATATACATGTACCGTGTTCCATGCAACATGTTCTTAAGACGGTTGTTCATTGACTCAAAGCCAAAACCCGAGTATTGGAAAAGTGGCCCATGCAATCTGACGAACTGAGGCATATGGCGTAACAGGTGTATGTTCATGGTTTGCTTTTTAGGATCTGGAATTATAAGGTTCATATCGCATTTACACACAATTTTCCTGTATGTACATCATTTTAAAATAAAATTGACTCTAGTATAGAAATCAATCAAATTACTCAATTCAATTAAATGGATGAATTCTATATAAAAACAAGATGTGTTTGTGAAACACTGATGCCCCCGAATGGCAACATCTAGGTCAAAGGTCAAGGTCGCAAGGTCAAAAATGTTTGTACTGACACAAAGGTCATGTCACAAGGAATACACATGTGAAATATGGTAGCCGTACCTGTTATGGTTCAAAAGTAGTGGTCAAAGTTAAAAAAAAAATCTAGAATGGCAACATCTAGGTCAAAGGTCAAGGTCGAAAGGTGAACAATTTTGGTATTGACAGAAAGGTCATGTCACAAGGTATACACATGTGAAATATGGTAGCCGTACCTGTTATGGTTCAAAAGTAGTGGTCAAGGTTAAAGTTTTTTTCGAGAATGGCAACATCTAGGTCAAAGGTCAAGGTCGCAAGGTGAAAATTGTTGGTGCTGACAGAAAGGTCATGTCACATGCTGTTATGGTTCAAAAGTAGTGGTCAAGGTTAAAGGTTTTTTGAGTATGGCAACATCTAGGTCAAAGGTCAAGGTCGCAAGGTTAAAAATGTTGGTACTGACAGAAAGGTCATGTCACAAGGAATACACATGTGAAATATGGTAGCCGTACCTGTTATGGTTCAAAAGTAATGGCCAAGGTTAAAGTTTTTTTTGAGAATGGCAACATCTAGGTCAAAGGTCAAGGTCGCAAGGTGAAAAATGTTGGTACTGACAGAAAGGTCATGTCACAAGAAATACACATGTGAAATATGGTAGCCGTACCTGTTATGGTTCAAAAGAAATGGCCAAGGTTAAAGTTTTTTTCTAGAATGGCAACATCTAGGTCAAAGGTCAAGGTCGCAAGGTCAAAAATGTTGGTACTGACAGAAAGGTCATGTCACAAGGAATACACATGTGAAATATGGTAGCCGTACCTGTTATGGTTCAAAAGTAATGGCCAAGGTTAAAGTTTTTTTTCGAGAATGGCAACATCTAGGTCAAAGGTCAAGGTCGCAAGTTCAAAAATGTTGGTACTGACAGAAAGGTCATGTCACAAGGAATACACATGTGAAATATGGTAGCCGTACCTGTTATGGTTCAAAAGTAATGGCCAAGGTTAAAGTTTTTCTTGAGAATGGCAACATCTAGGTCAAAGGTCAAGGTCGCAAGGTGAAAAATGTTGGTACTGACAGAAAGGTCATGTCACAAGAAATACACATGTGAAATATGGTAGCCGTACCTGTTATGGTTCAAAAGAAATGGCCAAGGTTAAAGTTTTTTTCTAGAATGGCAACATCTAGGTCAAAAATGTTGGTACTTACAGAAAGGTCATGTCACAAGGAATACACATGTGAAATATGGTAGCCGTACCTGTTATGGTTCAAAAGTAATGGCCAAGGTTAAAGTTTTTTTCGAGAATGGCAACATCTAGGTCAAAGGTCAAGGTCAAAAATGTTGGTACTGACAGAAAGGTCATGTCACAAGGAATACACATGTGAAATATGGTAGCCGTACCTGTTATGGTTCAAAAGTAGTGGTCAAGGTTAAAAAAAAAATTGTGCAGACAGAGAGACGTGCAGACAGGCCAAAAATCTATATGCCCACCGAATCTATGATTCCGGGGGCATAAAAATTAAGACGGGTGTAAAACAAGTATGATAAAAATGGCTCCTCTTTCATAGAATAAAAGAATAGTTTACATATTATAAAACAATCCAACATCATTTTCATATCAAGGCTTTACCGTAGAAGTTAGGGAATAGCCGACAGAAATCCTTTAGACACTCCTCAGCTGTATCAACATCGCTTCCACTGATAGATTCCTGGTTAAGAAGGAAGACGGCGGTAACCAGTAAAGAATAGTGGATGCTGATATCTTCATTCTGAATACCAGATATTAAAGGCAGTGAGTAATGAAGCAACCACTCTCTACATTCAGAAGCTGAAAAATAGAGCAATTAATCTTCTGAATAAAAGACTCTTAGCAGTGAAAAACACTCGAAAGGCATAGTCAAGTCAATTGACACATTATCTAGCAAACAAGCTTAAGAAACAGCACTAATATTTTTTAACAGTTTCCATGAAATAGCTTTTTAAACTATAAAACAGACATTTCAGTGAGGTCCCCGCATGTAGCTTTAATATATTACAGCTTGATTATTTGTAAAGGCCCTGTCACACTACAACGTATGGCCTTAACGTATGCCAGCATATGAGATTTTTTGCCAATATGTTGGTGTACGTTGATATAGGTTAGGGGTACGTTAGGTGTTCGTTATCAGCACGCTGTCATACGCTGTCATACGTTCATGAACGCCGAGACAAAAAAAATGTTTTGGGTATGTTCAAAACTTTTGAGCGTATGACAACGTATATTTCATAGGTTAAGCATACGTTATAGATACGTTGGAGGTACGTTAGACATACGTTGAAACTCGCTAGAGGTACGTTGCTGGTATGTTAGGCATACGTCAGCGGAGGGTGTATCGTACAGCTAACTTATTGACAACGATTGAGTAACTTATTTCTAACGTATTTCTAACGTGTTTATAACGTATGTTGGCGTATTTGAAACGTGTATTGACGTATTCAAACGTATTGTACGTATGCTAGGCGATTGAGTAACGTATGTAACGTATATCTACCGTATAGCTAGCGTTCCTTTGGCGTACAATGAGCGTTTTACAGGCGGGGTATATAACAACAACAACAACTTGCGTGTTTATAGCCAACACATATGTTACAACAATATAGTGTATATATATAGGGTCCATGTGTAACTCAATCGGTACTACCATTGAGCAGTTCAACCAGAGAGGATGGATACATACCAACTAGCCGTTCTCCAACATCAGCATGACATCAATCAATTAGAACTCGCACAGGTCCGTGCCATTATTAAAAGGAGGAGGCGAAGAGCTAGAAGGAGGAGGTTCTGGATCAGACCATGGATCGGTAGACGACGTCAGTTTGGCATATATGACCAGCTTCTTGTGGAACTCCGTAACGAGGACAGGGCATCCTTCCACAACTTCATGCGTATGCCTCCAGAAATGTTTGACGAACTGCTAACCAGAGTGGGTCCCCGGATAACCAAAGGACATACTAGTTACAGGGAACCCATCGAGCCTGGCATGAAGCTTGCCCTGACTCTGCGTCACCTTGCCTGTGGGAGCAAGTATGCATCGATGAAGTTCGGGTGGAGAGTACCTCACAACACGCAGTCACTCCTCGTCCGAGAAGTCTGTCAGGCCATCATTGATGAATACCTTAGCGAGGTGATGAATTGCCCCACCCATTCTGATGGATGGCGTGCCATTGCTGACCAGTTTTTTCAAAAATGGAACTTGCCTCATACATGTGGAGCACTTGATGGGAAGCATGTTGCCTGCCGGAGTCCTCCAAAGAGTGGATCCATGTACTACAACTACAAAGGATTCTACTCCATTGTACTTATGGCGCTTGTAGATGCAGACTACAAATTCATCTGGGCAGATGTCGGTGGTATGGGATCAGCATCAGACGCTCAGATTTACAATGACTGTGAGCTGAAGGAATGCGCTGAAGCTGGTACCATAGGTTTCCCGGACCCAGAACCTCTCCCCAACGACACCCAGGATGTGCCCTACTTCTTCATCGGCGACGATGCCTTCGCCCTCCGAACGACCATGATGAAACCGTACGGTCACCGGGGTTTGACAAACGATGAAAGGATCTTCAACTACAGGCTTTCTCGAAGCAGAAGAGTAGTAGAGAATGCCTTCGGTATCCTGGCAAACCGATTCCAGATTCTACTGACTACAATGCAGCATGACCCTTCCACCATCAAGCTCATCGTCAAAGCATGCATGGTTTTGCATAATCTGATGAGGATCCGGTATCCACAACTCCAGAATCAGCAGCTTGACCGTGCAGAGAATGAGAACCGTAATTTCGTCCCAGGAGAATGGAGAGCGGACCGTAACTTGGAGGACACCCAAACAGTGACTGCCCCCAACACCTCTTCAAGGGAAGGAAAGAAACAGAGAAATCTGATCAAGCACTGGGTCAACTCTCCAGCCGGTGCAGTTCCGTGGCAAGACAGTATGATCTAAATGTGTGGTAAAAAAGGAACATTTCACTGGTCTTGTTGAACTCCCACATGGTTGAATTATAGTGTTATTATCACATTACATATATGTCTATCGTAATAAATGTGTGTGTTTTAAAATAAACCCTTGGTTTGTTTTGTTTAAACCTACCGTATTTATTTTACATCGATTAGGAACAAGTTCTTACAACTTAGCCAAGTCATTCTCGATGACTGCGTCCTGGGTGAACAAATCGACCAGTACTCGTGCCCATTTTGTGGGTTGTAAAATACATGAAGTCCAATCTCGGCGCAGATGGGATTCGAACCTACGACCTTCGGATCCAAGGTTGTACACTCTACCCCTGGACAACGCTTCCTCCACATTGGTTTGTTTAATCTATGATTACTAGAATGGAGTGATCTCGCATGCCGTCGCCTTGTCACAAAAATATTTGGATTACCCCTCTTTTGTGTACCCATCACACATATTGATATAAACATTTGTCTGAAGTTTCAATTAAATCCTTCACGTAGAAAAGAAGTTATTCGATTAAATGTATTTTTGATAGAAAAGGGGCAATAAAACGTGACGAAAGACGTATGACGCAAAAAGTGTGACGGACGGACGGACGGACAGACGCCGGACAAAAAAAGTAATCCCTAAGTAATGACATCATATAACTGAGTGTCTACTATACTCATATCATTACTTGTCAATTGATAGGTGGTTGGGTAATGGAGGATCTACTGTACACATGGATACATTTTTAAATACTTTAGTACTTTCACAATTTTTTTATTAAACTTCAACTGATCAACTGATCAACAATAATAATAATGGCGCATGATAGTAATGGTACATTGTAAATGTCACAACAATCACAAATCCTACTTGTCTCTTTTAGTTGTGTACCTTGTTAAATTTATAAACTTCAAATGTTCAACTGATCAACTGATCAACTATAATGCATGAAATAATAATGAAAAACGATAGTAATGACACAAAGACTAAAATTCACAAAAATAACAACTCCTACTGGTCTCTACGAGTTGTGTTCCTGGTCGCTATCACTGTTCATTTAGCGTCGCGTGTTTAATTCAGTATTTGTGACAATCATGTCCGATAAATCAGATGAAGCAGAAATGTTTGAAGTGTTTGATTGGTTCAAACTCCCTACCAAACTCGTGTCCAGGGGTGTCAGTGTCTGGGAAGCTGAGCCAATAGCACTAGCAACCGAGGTAGAGGTATGTTGCTGTTGTTGCGGTTGCTCTTGCCAGTAGGAATCCATGTACTCTTGGGACTGTGATGCCCATACAGAAGCTTGAGGGGGTTGTGGTTTCCACATCTGTGGAGCTGGCTGGTACTGATCACCTGATGACGGGTAGGGGGATTTTGAGGCACGGGATGAACTGGAGTAAGAGCCATACCTCGGACGAACTTGAGGAACAATGAAGCCCATATTGGCGCTTGGCATGGAGGGACCAGCACTTGGAATGTCATCTTCGCTGTCCTCCGCCATCAATTCAGATAGTAAACAGTTAATGGCCGATCTCGCCTTCTTGAACTTTGGCTTGCCCATGCTGATGAGGCTGTCACGAACATAGTTGGCGAAGGCTGTCCTGGTGGTGACTGGCTGCTGGGCTGCAGGCTGCAGACTTGCGAGAAGCTCTCCACTTTGCTGGACTCTCTTCTGGAGGGAGGTCAACAACGCATCTTCACGGTCTTCCTGCAAACGCTTGCCCTTGCCCTTGGTCACTGTTGGCATGTTTTCGTCATCCAAGGCAACACCAACCTCGACACAGGCAGTCTCTGCAGCACACAAGTCCCCCTGGTGTTCTTCAATTGTGGCCTTCACCTGCAAAGACAAAATAATAAATTTTAGGAACATTAAAAAAAATCAGATTATAAAACATACTTAAGGTGGTTCCAATATACACATTTACAAGGTGGATAAAAATTTGAAGTAAAACAGTAAGAGCATGTGAGAATGAGTTATTTTATGTATTAAAACTTATTGATAAAAGTGTAATTGATTTTCAACAAAAGAAAAAAGCATGCAACACAAAAAACAATGTCAATATTTAATATAATGTGTAAAAAGATGCTTTTATAAGCCAAAGTATACTGATAAAAATTAACCGTTTTTCAAACCCAAGGCAGTCTTAAATACGAAGAATATTAAATACACACACGTTTAATTTAAAACGCAGTATGTTAATTGAGGGCAAGGAAGACGAACATTCATAAAAGATTATATAACTTTTACAATATTGAAAAATTTGTTTGAAAAAAACATTTTTTTCCTGCACAAATTGGCAAAATATTGAATTAATCATTTAATTCCATGCAAATAACATAATAATTTACGAGTTTTCGTCTTCGTTGCCCTTAATTGGCATACTGGCTATCATAATACATTAGTAGGAATGTGTAATTCCTTGTAATTGATTCTGTCTTGGGTTTGAAAGAAAACTCATATTTTCATTGCAAATGGTGGCGTTTACGGTAAGGAGAATAACTTTATCCGTTTTTTCTGACCTTCCTTGAAAAAACATATCATTAGGCTGAAGTTAATTAACTTTTACCATTCAATCAGTTTTAATTACTTTAAAAAGTAGGATAATCACGTTACCTCACATATCTTGAGATATGATGGTGTATACAGGAGAGAAACCCCTTAAAGTCACAAAATACTTTTATTTTGTTCAATTGACCAATAAGCTATTATATTTAACAAAACAAGCTGGTCTGTTGATCAACTTTATCTGGTATGAATACTAATGTATAAATCCCAAACGATATTTTGATCGATACACCTTTATCATATTGTTAAAAAAAAGTGAATTTGGTATTGAAATCATGATCTTTGACTATGCAGTCCGAGATTCTAAGCTTGCATTGAATGTATAATGATTTTGATTTATGATTTTAGCACACAATACACCTATTGTAAACAAAAATGTAAACAGCGTATCGTTCAAATTAGCGTTTTATATCTTTGACATAATTATCGCGAAAACAAATAACAAATGACGCTGTGCTGCACATTTTTCGTTTAAAATGGTCTAGTTTGATTAGTTGTGAATTGATTTTAACCAACTTTTTGGCAGTTTTGTTATAAGAGTTATTGCCTTTCATCATATGCAAAGAAAAAAATCACCTATATATTATGTAACATTAATATACAAAGGTAGTGTGGGCCTTTAAGGCCTAAACGTCGTGAGGTCACAAGCCTGGCAGAAAGATAATTAATTATTTAAATTGTAACGAGTGTGATTTTTAAGCGAAACTTACAGATTTACAAGGCTCCGGACGGTGTCTGATGACGGAATTCAGGAAATCGAAGTTGTTTTTGATCCATAGCTCCCTCTCGGTCAGCTCACCAGGAGCGCCGTCACCACTCTTCTTCTTGTGCAGCCTGGTATGTGTATCCCGGAGTGACTTGAACCATCCTTGAAGATGTTGAGCTGAAAATACAAATAGGGATTGATATGAGTCCAATGAAAACATTAACAATTACGATGCCAAATTAGGCAAGTCCATGTTGGTCGCAAATTAATTTCTTAGTCTACATTTACATGTTTCAACATAACGACACATTTCTCAACATACTCGTAGGCACATTTTACATAAACACAATACTAGTATTCATTTTGAATGTGAAAAGGTTAAATATTCAAGAAAAAATATGTATCAAATGTTGTACTTACATTTTATTGGTGGTTCCATACTAGCACCCTGGTCTTCCCAAAGCTTGGCCTTAAGGTCAGTTCGCCTGTACCCACTTAATTTGCAGTCCCAGATCATTGGATGTACTTGCAAGAACTCCAGCATACTCTCCTCCTGTTCTGCGTTGAGTGAAAAAACAATCTTCTTAGCCCTCTTCTTTGCCTGCAGCTGATTAGGCTGGCTGGTGGAGTTGGAGGCAACAGAATCGACAGAGCCTTCACGGGATGGAGGAGTCGGTGAGCGAGGTTCTCTCGATTGCGATCGGCTGGTAGGAGGAGAGTCATTGGCAGGTTGGTTGCACTGGTCAGGCTGGTTTGACTGGACATGCTGATCAAGCTGGTCTTGCTGTTCTTCAGGTGGTGGTGATGGTTTGGAAGGTTGATGCATACTGAGTTTCCCTCTCCCTCTCCCTCTGGAAAGTGCCTTAGACCGTTTGGGTGGCATGGTACGTAGATGCTGACTGAATGAGGAAATTCCTAAAAAGCGGCGAGGTATTTGTACTGTTATGTCACGTGAGTGTTAGACACACCAAGCACGTTGTGCATGCGCTACTCATAGGCTACCCATACGCTGGACATTCGTCGAGAACGTCAGACACTCGTTGAAAATACGCCCAGATACGCTCCCATAAGTTATGTATAAGTTAAAGATACGCTATACATACGTTGGACATACGTTGGACATACGTTCTGTATACGTTAGATTCGTTGTGTATACGTTATGTATGCGACCAATCCACAACAAATTTGATTTTTAGGTACCCGGGTCGACGTATGCCGGCGTATGGACACTTTTTCAAAAAAAAAATCATTCGTTCGGCATACGTTAAGTCCATACGTTGTAGTGTGACAGGGCCATAAGACTGAAAATCTGAGATTTGACCCAAATTTCAATTTTCATGAAAATGGGATATGCACAACTACACATAACGATGATATGAGAAAATACTTCTTTATTTACCTTTCCAGTGCTTGTGGTCATCAATGTTTCTCTGCTGTCTATTTATATAGTCTGATAGCCGAATACCAAGCAGTCGAACATTAACCCTTTCCCTCATACGATAATTCTGCAGCAGACGACTTTGAACATATTTTGTCAAAAAATAGAAAATCTCCATCTACTGCAGAGGCGTCTATATGAGGGAAAGGGTTTATCAAAGCAATCTGCATTAAAACAAGAGGCCCAAGAGGGCCAGTATCGCTCCACGGCCATAAGGCAAAAATCTAATCTCCAAACAGCCCTGCCCCCTAGTGGCCATATTTTTTACCAACCACCATGGCTTAAAGGAATCTTGTAGAGTCACCCAAGGAATGTTTCTGCAAAATTATTTGAAAATCGGCCTGACACTTTCGGAGGAGAGGATATTTTAAAGCGACTGAACTCCAGATACCCAACTGTCGAAAAAAAAAAAAAAATCCAATTTTAAGAAAATAAGTGTTATTTTTGTATTTTGGGCATTAAAATATGATAACTGACATATTACATACCCCTATAATCGGTGAGATTTTCTTGTTTCCGATACTTTTTCCATCACAAATTCTACCCCGTCAGTAACGGGGTAAGTTTATAAATAGCTTTCGATGCTTTTAATCTCATTCATCACGTGACTTGAAAAGTCGTCAAGTGAATTGAAGAGTCGTCACATGACCGATAGGACGCATGCGCATTAAATGAAACATTCTTATACCAGGAAGGTTTAATGCAAAATCACGAGGAGCTCATGCAATCACAAACAAATCTCTATGAATACTGTCGTTCGACTCCGCCAAACGTGTGAATTGTGTATAATTGTACACGCCTGTCAGTGTGAACCGTTATATAGTTATATCACGTGATCGTTGCAAGGTGCCCGTCTGAAGGATTCCGTGGTATTTTTAAATAGGAAACCCCTTCATCAGGACAATTGAAAACGACTCAAGTTCACTTTATTGATAAAAAACGATACATTTTCTACCCTGGTTTTTTACCTGGATAACATAAAGAATAACATTTAGGGCGAATTCGATTTTTTTTTTTTCGTGCCATCTGGATTTCAGTCGCTTTAAGTTTTCACCATAGCCATATTAGGCAAAATAGCCCCACCCCATGGCGGCCATATTTTTCAACCAATCAACATGGCTTGAAGGAATCTGATAGAGGGTCACCCAAAGAACATTTCTACAAAATTATTTGAAAAACTCTTTCGGAGAAGAAGATTTTTTAAATTTTCACTATGGTCATATAGAGCAAAATAGCCCCGCCCCCTGGCGGCCATATTTTTCGACCAATCAACATGGCTTGAAGGAATCTGATAGAGGGTCACCCAATGAACATTTCTGCAAAATTATTTGAAAATCAGGCTGACACTTTCGGAGGAGAAGATTTTTTAAGTTCTCTCTTTAGCCGTATAAGGCAAAATAGCCCCCCCCTCTGGTGGCCATGTTTTTTAACCAATCAACATGGCTTGAAGGAATCTGATAGAGGGTCACCCAAGGAACATTTCTACAAAATTAATTGAAAATCTGCTCAACACTTTCAGAGAAGAAGATTTTTTAAGTTTTTACTTTGGTCATATAAGGCAAAATGGCCCTGCCCTCTGGCGACCATGTTTTTCGACGAATCAACATTTCTTGAAGGAATCTAATAAAGGGTCACCCAAGGAACATTTGTACAAAATTATTTAACAAGAGGGCCATGATGGCCCTTGAATCGCTCACCTGATTTTTTTCTTTTCACTTTAGCTATATAAGGCCCGCCCCCTGGCAGCCATAGTTTCCGACGAATCAACTTGGCTATAAGTAATCTGATAGAGGGTCACGCTAGGAACATTTCTACAAAATTATTTGCAAATCGACCAGATACTTCTGGAGGAGAGGAATCCGCTGTGGTCGAGTGGTTAGCGTCGGGGATTTCGAAACCGGGTGTCCCGGGTTCGATCCCCAGTCGGGGCACTACGGTCATGGTGGAGTGCCCTTGGGCAAGGCACATTTTCTAGCCTAGTACTGGTTTGTTTACCCAGGGAACATGAATAATTAAATTTAATTGCGCGCTAAATGACCTTAGCTGTCGATGCGCCTTAAAACAATATACATTCATTCTGGAGGAGAAGATTTTTTAAGTTTTCACTATCATCCATATAATGCAAAATCACTGGTTACTGAGGAGAAGATGTTGAAGATTTTTTAAGTTTTCACTTTGGCCATATAAGGCAAAATAGCCCCGCCCCCTGGCGGCCATGTTTTTCGACCAATCAACATTGCTTGAAGGAATCTGATAGAGGGTCACCCAAGGAACATTTCTACAAAATTATTTGAAAATCGGCCTGACAATTATGGAGGAGAAGATTTTTTAAGTTTTCACTATAGCCATAAAAGTCAAAAAAGCCCCGACCCCTGGCGGCCATGTTTTTTGACCAATCAACATGGCTTGAAGGAATCTGATAGAGGATCACCCAAGGAACATTTCTACAAAATTATTTGAAAATCGGCCTGACACTTTTTGAGGAGAAGATTTTTTAAGTTTGCACTATAGCCATATAAGGCAAAATAGCCCCGACCCCCTGGCGGCCATGTTTTTCGACCAATCAACATGGCTTGAAGGAATCTGATAGAGGGTCATCCAAGGAACATTTCTACAAAATTATTTGAAAATCTGCCAACCAGTTTGGGAGAAGAAGAATTTTGAAGTTTTTTCGGTTTCGTTGCCATGGAAACCAGAATTTTGCATGGATCAAAAAAATTTGAAGGAATTCTAATGAGGTCATTGAGAGGATGCTTTCTGTGAAGTTTCATCCAAATTGACCCACTGGTTACTGAGGAGAAGAAGTTGACGCACGACGCACGACGGACGCCTGATCTTTACCAATCAACATGGCTTGAAGGAATCTGATCGAGTATGCACGACGGACGCCGGACAAAAGGCGATCACAATAACTCACCTTGAGCAAAGCTCAGGTGAGCTTAAAATCAGCCCGACACTTTCGGAGGAGAAGATTTTTTTAATTCTCTCTTTAGCCGTATAAGGCAAAATAGCCTCGCCCTCCGACGGCCATGTTTTTTTACCAATCAACATGGCTTGAAGGAATCTGATAGAGGGTCACCCAAGGAACATTTCTACAAAATTATTTGAAAATCTGCTGAACACTTTCAGAGAAGAAGATTTTTAAAGTTTTCACTATGGTCATATAAGGCAAAATAGCCCTGCCCTCTGGCGACCATGTTTTTCAACCAATCAACATTTCTTGAAGGAATCTAATAAAGGGTCACCCAAGGTACATTTCTACAAAATTATTTGAAAATCGGCCTGACACTTTCAGATAAGATTTTTTAAGTTTTCACTATTTTTTTCTTTTGGTTGCCATGGAAACTAGAATTATGGATGGATCAAAAAAAATTGAAGGAATTTACGAGAGGACATTGAGAGGATGCTTCCTATGAAGTTTCAACCAAATTGGCCAAGTGGTTAGTGAAAAGAAGTCGTTTAAAGGGAAAAAGTTAACGCACGCACAACGGACAATTTGCCATGACATAAGCTCGACTGGCTGGCTTTCAGCCAGTGGAGCTAAAAAAAAGGTTAAATTTATTAAGGAGTACTATTACTAAGAACATTTGAATCCCGTTTCTGTTTAAACCACCATTTTCTTTTCTTTTCTTAACCCCAAAAGTTACTGATTGAAATATTAACTATTTGCATTAATAAAAGTGGGATCTGAGCACATTCAAACTGATAGTTCATACCTTGTCTCCTATGTAAAAAGTTCTTCCTTTGTAAGATGCATCTGACCATAAAGTAAGCATTGTCTTGACTACCCCCAATAACACTGAATGCATCCAGTCAATCACAAACGTCTTGGGTAAATCAATATGTCTCAACACAACAAGAGGACTTGCACCTTTGATTCCTGTGACCTATAAAATAATCCGATAATTCATTATTTTCATGACTTCTTATATGGAGAGGTTACATAACAATAAAATAAAGAAGGTTTTTTTCCAAAAAGCTATTTATGCCAGCTAATTTATGCACAAAACATGTTTAATCTAAACTGGAATGTGTCGCTTGCCAGCTTCCTTGTTCAAAAATAATTTCATTTTGATAGAAGTAGAAATAACTCAAATGTAAATAAATTTAGATTATCCCCCTTTTGTGTTACAGTCACACATATTGATATTAACATTTGTCTTAAGTTTCAATCCAATCCTTCAAGTAGAAAACAAGAGGGCCAACATGGCCCTAAATCGATCACCTAATTGATAGTAAATTAGTAGCAAATATTTAACTGCAAATATCTGGGAAAATTTGATCAAGGAGTGCAAATGAAACTGCAAGGAGTGGACACTTCTCAAGAAACAGCTTATCAGTAAAGGCCATTTATATCTTGAAATCTAACAAGAACTTTAATAAGAATGGAATTATAAAGTTTTTGTCATTTTGCACCTTTCCTGATGCCGCCTGACTGCCCTGTTTTTCGACGAAATCAATATGGCTTCAACAGTTTATTTAGAGGGTCACTTAAGGAACATTTCTCAAATTATCTTGCAATCGCACAAGCAGATTATGGAGGAAAAGGATTTTAAAATTTGGGTATTTTTCTCACTTTCTGATGCCGCAGCAACCAAAGTTTTCAATGGAATTTAAATCTTTGAACAATTTTGAAAGAGGACCACCAAAGGAACATTCCTGTGATGTTTTGTGGAAATTGGTCTATTGGAATGGTAGGAGTTGATTCTCATTTGTAGCTAAAAGTTCAATTTACCCCTTTTGTGATGACACCTGGTTGATATGATTGTGTAACCAATCAAAACGGCTTAAAAAAATTAAATAGAGGATCACTACAGTAAGATTCGTATTATATTTTTTTAAAATCAGACACACTTTCATAAAAATGGAATTTTCAAATTTTGTCATTTTGCCCCTTTTCTGATGCCGCCTGACTGCCATGTTTTTCGACCAATCGGTATGGCTTAAACAATTTTTATAGAGGGTCGCACAAGGAACATTTCTACCAAATTATATTTGAATCTGACGGGCAGATTCGGAGGAGAAGATTTTTAAAGTTTGGACATTTTGTCCCCTTTCTGATGCCGCAGCAACCAAAGTTCTCAATGGAATTTAAATCTTTGAACAATTTTGAAAGAGGACCACCAAAGGAACATTCCTGTGATGTTTGGTGGAAATTGTTCTTGCGGTTCAGGAGGAGATGATGTTTAAAGCTAAAAGTTAACGACGGACGACGACGGACGACTGACACAGAGTGACCAGAATAGCTCACCTTGAGCCTTTGGCTCTAGGTGATCTAAAAAGGTATTTGAATACATGACAACAAGTGTAAAACGCCAGAACAAAACTAGAATGGAGTACTCCTGGGGCACGTGTGTCGCCTGCCGGTAACTTTTCAGATTTTTTTTCTCAACAGATAAAGGGCCAGAGCTCTGACATAAACAACATTGGATTTTCCCCATTTTGTGTACCCATCCACACATATTGATATTAACATTTGTCAGAAGATTCAATTCAATCCTTCAAGTAGAAAAAAAAAGTTATTTGAAAAACAAGAGCGCCAAATGTCACAAAATACACCCGTCCTGTTTTTTTGAGACCAATTAAGTATAGTGATAATTGGTTGTACATCAGGCAAATTTAGAGAGCAGACACCGTTAGTACAGTTTTGGCCATTTAGAGGGACATAAGTGTGTAGTGACTAAGATAACGTGGTAAGTTATCAAACTTGTCCAAGATATTATCCCAATACACATTCTGACCAAATTTGGTGATGATTGGACAAAGGCTTCTAAAGTTATTGAGCTAACAAGACCAATTTTAGGTAATTTCTATAATTAAAGGGCAATAACTCTCGATTGACTAAAGCAATATGGCTTGTTATCGAACTTGTCTAAGATATCATGCCAATACACATTCTGAATAAATTTGGTTAAGATTGGACAAAGGCTTCTTAAGTTATTGAGCTGACAACATACTGGACGCTGCCCGCCAGCATCCCAATTTTAGGTAATTTCTTTAATAAAAGGGCGATAACTCTTCATTGACTAAAGCAATATGGCTAGTTATCGAACTTGTCCGAGATATTATGCCAATACACATTCTGAATAAATTTGGTGAAGATTGGACAAAGGCTTCTAAAGTTATTGAGCTGACAAGACCAATTTTGGGTAATTTCTATAATTAAAGGGGGATAACTCTCGATTGACTAAAGCGATATGGCTAGTTATCGAACTTGTCCGAGATATTATCCCTATACACATTCTGACTAAATTTGGGGATGATTGGACAAGGGCTTCTAAAGTTATTGAGCTGACAACATACTGGGCGCTGCCCGCCTGTACGCCGCCGCAGGTGAAACTATAATGCGATCCGTTATATAAAATGTCGTACACCGCAGATAGACACCGCACAAAAAGTCATCCGGAAGTGTCTGCCATGCTCACGCAGGCGACAGTATAGTCTTACCACATCTCCACCAGTCACAGCTCTTCTTGCATCATCAGGGTTTTTTTACCTTATATAAAAGGGGCCGCTTAACGGCCCCTTCCCCTCGGAAAATAAGTATAGTTTTTCCCCTAAAAATATAAATTCCCCTCCGATAAAAAAAAAAAAAATTTTTTTTTTTTTTTTCATATTTAATTTTTGAACATTAGCTTAAATCTCATTTATCTTTCCACAATGAACAGAATAAAATTTGACTTGAGGTGTAGGCTTGGTGCTGAAATACTTGATATTTTGATGAGAATTAAAGTTGCTGATGTTGTCCTTAGAGAATATGACCCAAAAACTGCTGTGACAAGATGGATGTTGTCTTGACTAAGTCAGAAAAGACCCCATACTTTGCCATATGGAGCAAGAAATGGAAACACAGTTTTTAGACTATGTTGTGTATCTGACAGTCTCAGCAGCTTCTTTTCACAGCATGTTTTGGACCATGTTTACATTACATTCATGATTGACCATAACAGTGTATTGCACTATTGTAGTTCACATTGTGTTGCTTAAAATTAAAGTTCTAATAAGTTGTTTTCTCATTTAGCAAGTAACAAACAAGAGGCCCATGTGGGCCTATGCTCTACTGGTATGGTTCTTTGCTGATTTTCAATCCAGAGCATGTATGTATGGTGAAGATCAGATAGTAAATGGAGGCTCTTTTGTGTCTTTATAGCAATTTTTACAATTTCATGGACCATAATCCAATCTTGCATGGGCGGATCTGGCTGATTTTCAAAAGGAACCAAGCTCTCATCAATATTTAACTACTATCTAAGTTTGGTGAAGATCAGATAGTAAATGGAGCCTCTACTGTGTTCACATGCTCAATTATAGCAATTTGGACAATTTCAAGGGCCATAATCCAGTCTTGCATGGGCGGATCTGGCTGGTTTACGAAAGGAACTGAGCTCTCATGGATATCTAACTACTGTATAAGTTTGGTTGAGATACAATCAAAAGTGAAGACTGTATCATGTTAACAAGCTCTTTTATAGCAATTTTGACCATTTCAAGGGCCATAATCCAGTCATGCTGCATGGGCGGATCTGGCTGGTTTTCGAAAGGAACCGAGCTCACATGGATATCTAACTACTGTATCAGTTCGGTTGAGATACAATCAAAAAAGAAGACTGTATCGTGTTAACGAGCTCTTTCATAGCAATTTTGACCATTTCAAGGGCCATAATCCAGTCATGCATGGGCGGATCTGGCTGGTTTTCGAAAGGAACCGAGCTGTTATGGATATCTAACTACTGTATCAGTTCGGTTGAGATACAATCAAAAAAGAAGACTGTATCGTGTTAACAAGCTCTTTTATAGCAATTTTGACCATTTCAAGGGCCTTAATCCAGTCATGCATGGGCGGATCTGGCTGGTTTTCGAAAGGAACCGAGCTCTCATGGATATCTAACTACTGTATAAGTTTAGTTGAGATACAATCAAAAGTGAAGACTGTATCGTGTTAACAAGAAATTGTTTACGGACGGACGCACGGACGCACGCACGGACGACGGACAAATCGTCACGACATAAGCCCTTCTGGCCTTTGGCCAGTAGAGCTAAAAATAGCACTTGCGAAAAAATGCAAGTAGAAAATCTTGCTAATTTCGACCCTTGACAGTGGTATAGTTTGAGTGAACTGGATTATGACAATCTAGTGGAGGAGTTCAAGAACATGAAAAATAGACAGATGGCCTTGTAATGATAAAAGTTAAACATGCACATTATAGTTTTATACTAGTTTACAATTTTTCCCCTTTATTCTAAAATGCCGCGAAATTTTCCCCTTCTCAAAGGCCCCAGGCCCCTTCCCCTTTTTCAGAAAAAAACCCCTGATCATGTATCATTGTCTGGTGCTGAAGAGGCACAGAATTAATATTATATTGATAATATCTGTGCATTGGACAGTTTGGTGGATTTGTACCTTCATCCTCACAGTAGCAGCAACCAAATTTACCATTGTACTGTTTCATGTTCAAAACCATTGCTCTGGCAGGAAGGTCAAGGGTTACAGCAAGAAGATGGAAACTCGCCAGTATTTCTCCTCTGGGTGTTGTGACTCTCAAACCCATTGTAAATAAGTTGTAAAACATATTTTGAAATTAGTTAAAATGTCGACATATCTTTTACATTTGAACATTTATTTATGTCAAAACCATTTAAAGATAGTATAGTAAGATTTTTCAAGAAAATAATTTTATTTCATTGGTTTCAAATTCTTGCAGTTGAAATGTTTGGATATCATTTATAATTAGAAACAGTACATGCATGAAGAAGGAACAGGTAACCATAAATATATGTATCTATATATGGACTAGTTATTATTTGTTTAACCACAAGTTAAATCTGGGGATTTTCATAACAAAAAGTTATTTTAGGAAATGTTGCATAATTTTACTTGCCTTCAGTGTGTAGTTTCTTTAAAGAGTCCAACAAAGGAGACAAGTACGTAAGCATAGTGGGCTTATTAGGTTGGCAGTATAAATGACTAGTAATAATATACTTCTTCGAAAATCTTAATTTCACAGGAAGCTTGTTTACTGCCAAATACACGGGCCACAGACTTCCTTTGTACGAAAACAAAGCAATGTTCACCATCTGAAAATAGAATTTTTTATTAATGGCATTAAGTAATAAGTCATGACTTGATAAACATTAAACAAACTAGAGATTGCTTTTTTGAACTAGAATAAAGTGCTCTACGGAGCACGTGTGTCACCTGCCGGGGCCTTGTCAGAAAATTTTAATTTTTGACAGAAAGGGGGGGCAATAACTCTTGATATAAAAATATTTGCATTATCCCCCTTTTGTGAACCCATCACACACATTGATATAAACATTTGTCAGAAGTTTCAATGTAATCCTTTGAGTAGAAAAAAAGTTATTTGAAAACTTGACGAAAAAATGTGACGACAGACAGACGCCGGACAAAAAAAAAAGTAATCCCTAAGTGCCTACCATGCTACGCAGGTGACACAAAAAGCGTTTGTCTCCCCATTTGTGTGGTCGTAGGGGAGGAAAAGAAATGATGGAGATGAATTTTGTAGTTTTGGACTGGAGATGAAGTAACTGTGAATTTGAAGTTTGGCCTATTAACCTGTAGACAATAGTGGACATGTATTGCATAAGATGCACAAGATTAGTGGTTATTTTTTTTAAGAATTATTGAGCGGAAACCATTTTTCAGCTCAAGGTGTCATGACCATCCTGTATACCAAGTATTAAGTTCCTGGGCCCAAGCAGTCTTCAGTTATTGAGCGGAAACCATTTTTCAGCCCAATGTCATTGTGACATTGACCACTGTGACCTTGAGCTTTGACCTAGTGACCTCAAAATTAATAAGGATCATTTGCTGGTGGTGACCAACCTGCACACCAAGTATGAAGTTCCTGGGCCCAAGCATTCTTCAGTTATTGAGCGGAAACCATTTTTCAGCCCAAGGTCACCATGACCTTGACCTACTGACATCAAAATCAAAAGGGGTCATCTACAGGTTAGGACCAACCTGCACACCAAGTATGAAGTTCCTGGGCATAAGCGTTCTTGGGTTATTGAGTAAAAAACATTTTTCAGCTGAAGGTTACCGTGACCTTCACCTTTGACCCTGTGACCTCAAAATCAATAAGGGTCATCTACTTGTTAGGACCAACCTGCACACCAGGTATGAAATTCCTCGGCATAAGCATTCTTTAGTTATTGAGCGGAAACCATTTTTCAGCTCAAGGTTACCATGACCTTGACCTTTGACCTAGTGACCACAAAAGGGGTCATCTGTTGGTGGTGACCAACCTTCACACCAAGTATTCACTTCCATGGCCAAAGCATTATACAGTTATTAAGCAAAAACAATTTTTCAGCTCATTGTCACTGTGACTTATCAGCTCAAGGTCACTGTGACCTTGACTTTAGACGTACTGACCCCAAAATCAATAGGGGTCTTCTACTGGGCATGGCCAACCTGCATATCACGTATGGGAGTTCCTCGGCCCAAGCGTACTTCAGTTATTGAGCGGAAACCATTTTTTACCTCACAAGGTCACCATGAACTTGACCTTTGACCTTCTGACATCAAAATCAATAGGGGTCAGCTACTGGTCATGACCAACCTGCATACCAAGTATGAAGTTTCTACACCCAAGCGTTCTTCAGTTATTTAGCGGAAACAAGTGTGACAGACGGAAGGACGGAATGGGCAAAAACAATATGTCACCCCCATGTATGGCGGGAGACATAATAATCTTGTTTTGTCATGCTGTGTTGTCCTCTTCAATAATAATTCCTTTTTTAAAAGTGTATGTAAAAAAAATACTGTATTATGTATGTTTGTTTGACAGTGAAACAAATACCTTTTAGTTCTACTCAACTCTTGTCAAAAGCAATAACTGACACAAATGCTCATGATAATAATTAATTACCTGTATTCATAATGAAGGTGAGATTTTTTTCTGCAGGTGCAATCTTTGGCAGGTTCATCACACGTTGATATTCGCTCCCATCAGATATATCACCTACATGTTCCCGTTGAGACTGTATGTCTTAAGTGTAAGTTTGCAAAAACTTTCATCTGGGGAAAAATAGTAGATTTAGATTAATTCAATATATCGTTTACAGGTCAAAATCACAATAAATTACTCCCTACTGATGGCTTGAGACATAGGTTTAATTTACATTGGTATATTAAAGCAGTACAATTGCTCAAATTCGCATTTTTCTAGTTTTGATAAGCTTTAACATAACTCTAAAGAAAGTGCAACATAATCCCGATCAATTTAGGTCATATTCTTGAGTTTAAACGATGTACACAGTGATTATAGTTCAAAAGTTGATTTTCGATTTATTTGCTCCCCTGCCAAAAATCAAACGGAAATTAATATTATGCAGTTGACCTCTTTGCGTGACCTTTTACACATGCGCAATACATACAGCAATTGTCGCATTTGTGTAAACAAAATTGCATCTTAAATCGGTTCTGCAGGCAAAAAATGCATACGCCGCGCACGAAACATCAGTAAACATATGATGAAAAGAATTAGAAATGAAAATAGAATGAGAATAACCATTAGCAAGGAAGATGGGAATTCTGGAAGATGGATCTGATGGTATCGAAAACAAACGGATCTGTGGAAAACTCTTCTCGTTCTCGGGGAGTATTTTGTTCGGACGTTTTTTGACAACTCCAAATGCCTTGTATGCCTGAATACGTATTGAAAAGACAGCCCTAAACTTTAATAAACCCGGTATTTATATAAACACAACTCGTGTATCATTTATTTTGCTTGAAGTCGCTGTTTACTATATCTTCACACAATATTGTAACGTACACACGACATGTACAAACTCATGGGGCCCCCCAAAGGGGTAATTATTAACTCGCAACATGATCGTCGTAGGTGATTTCCCACAACAGCTAGATCACCTATCTGCACGTAAAACTTCTGAGTGTCAAGCATACATTTATTTAAGTTGTTTTATTTCGTATTCTTCTAGGATCTGATAAATAATTTTGTCATACTTTTAATTATTTGTGTATCCAATGATTTAGCCATTTTAAGACCAATATATTTACATTATATTGTGAGGAGAATGCAAGACAAAATGTAACATCTTAGTAATTGTTAACCCTTTCGCACTTGCAAACGCACTTTGATGCATATGTAGCAGACGCATTTTAAAACATTGCTGCAAAATAAGTAATTACTCATTATAAACAATTTCTTTTTCCACAATGTCTTATTCAGTAAGTTGACTTTAACTTATAGAGCTTTTCCAGTGTATTGCCTAGATTGTTTGTTCAACCATCTGCTGCAGATTTATTGTATTTGGGAAAGAGACCACTATTTGACTGAAACTTTGTCAGACAGTTTATCTGAATTATATCTAGGTCTAGTTTGGATATGTGTGATTCTGGGTCAAATACTAAGTGAAATATGAGGAAAACCTAGAAGCTGCATTTCTGAATCTAGAATGATGAAAACTTGTTTTCATGTTTTTAATTTCTTATCTCAAATGATGGATATGTTTTTTCAACAAATCTATATGGCTTGAACAATTTTTTTAAAGGGTCACAGAAGGAATATTTCTACTTATTTATCTTGAAATCAGGCAAGCAGATTCAGAGAAGAAATAACATGCATAATTATATGGTAAAAAAAGGTAATACTAAACCTTTTCAAGAATGTTTTTAAAAGTTGTCTAAAAGGTAATACTTAACCTTTTCAAGTATGTTTTCCAAAGTAGTCTATCACAAAAAAAGATTAACAGAATGGGATGTCATTGTTAATATAACAATTCTCAGATCATCTTTTTTTTTTTTATATAGATACCAAAGGCTATTCAACAAGAAGAGTACAAGATACACTGCATATGTTGTGAAGAGTACTAAAATATTAGCCAATATTCCCTTGCTAAAGAAGAAAGACTGAAGGACAATGTTGTCGGCATGAAAAGGAAGATGGTACATGAAGAATACGAAAGACAAATCAAAATGTAGCAAATATATTTATAATTAAGCACATATCCATTCGAAAATATACAATGATTCCTAGTAGACCCTGATCAGTCTGTGCATTTTTGCAGTCTGATTACAATTCAGACTATTCATAAATAAACAACTCACAAAAGCTTTAAATAAGCTTCTGATGAATTGTGTTCACTAACAAAACTGCATAGGAACCTGCTAATGTAAGTCTAAACTAATCACTGTCACATATGCACTTTCACATGCTTTGACTTTAAAGTTATCAAAAATCTTCTGTTGCATTTACAACAAAAAGGTTATTATACCCCCAGATACATAGTATATGGGGGCTATATACATGTAAGAGTCACGCTTGTCGGTCCGTTGGTCTGTGGACATTTCTTGTGAACACTATTTCTCAGCAACCCTTCATCAGAATTTAATACAACTTCACAAGAATGATTGATACCAAACCTAGTTGTGCATATTGTGGGCGTGTTGCACTGGAATTATTTTTAAATGAGTTATGGCCCCTTGATATTCTCATACATATTACATATATGTCCATATTTTGTGAACACTATTTCTCAGCAACCCTTCATCATAATTTAATATAACTTCACAAGAATGATTGATACCAAACCTAGTTGTGCATATTGTGGGCGTGTTGCACTGGAATTATTTTTAAATGAGTTATGGCCCCTTGATATTCTCATACATATTACATATATGTCCATATTTTGTGAACACTATTTCTCAGCAACCCTTTATCAGAATTTAATACAACTTCACAAGAATGATTGATACTAAGCCTAGTTGTGCATATTGTGGGCGTGTTGCACTTGAATTATTTTTAAATGAGTTATGGCCCCTTGAATTTCTCATACATATTACATATATGTCCATATTTTGTGAACACTATTTCTCAGCAACCCTTTATCAGAATTTAATACAACTTCACAAGAATGATTGATACTAAGCCTAGTTGTGCATATTGTGGGCGTGTTGCACTGGAATTATTTTTAAATGAGTTGTGGCCCCTTGATATTCTCATACATATTACATATATGTCCATATTTTGTGAACACTATTTCTCAGCAACCCTTTATCAGAATTTAATACAACTTCACAAGAATGATTGATACTAAGCCTAGTTGTGCATATTGTGGGCGTGTTGCACTGGAATTATTTTTAAATGAGTTATGGCCCCTTGAATTTCTCATACATATTACATATATGTACATATTTTGTGAACACTATTTCTCAGCAACCCTTCATCAGAATGTAATACAACTTCACAAGAATGATTGATACCAAACCTAGTTGTGCATATTGTGGGCGTGTTGCACTGGAATTATTTTTAAATGAGTTATGGCCCCTTGATATTCTCATACATATTACATATATGTCCATATTTTGTGAACACTATTTCTCAGCAACCCTTCATCAGAATTTAATATAAATTCACAAGAATGATTGATACCAAGACTAGTTGTGCATATTGTTGGCGTGTTGCACTGGAATTATTTTTAAATGAGTTATGGCCCCTTGAATTTCTCATACATATTACATATATGTCCATATTTTGTGAAAACTATTTCTCAGCAACCTTTCATCAGAATTTAATATAACTTCACAAGAATGATTGATACCAAGCCTAGTTGTGCATATTGTGGGCGTGTTGCACTGGAATTGTTTTTAAATGGGTTATGGTCCAGGCACCAGCTGGGGGTATTCATCACCTTCAGTGATATTTCTAGTTGAATATTAAATGGATTTTCTACATATTATAATTGATTTGTGTTAATCCTTTCCCCCATACAACAAATATGCAGCAGACTCCTTCTAAAATGACCATTGAAATCATTGAAGCAAAAGAAGAAATAGCTCAATATGAGCCATTTCTCATTTTGCCACAATGTTTTTAACTTTTTTCACTAAATTAAAGTTTCCAGAATTCATCTCTATTTCTAAAACATTTTTATTCAAATATGGAAACTCTTTATAATAACTAGTAAAATTTAAATAAAAACATGGCGGTAAAGGACATTTGTAATAATGCATCAATCTTTGAACAATTTAAAAAAAGAGAACCACCACAGGAACATTACTGTGAAGTTTAATTGATATGTGGGTCCATTGGTTTAAACGGACATGTCGTTGAAACTAAAAGTTTATTTTACAACTTTTCTGATGCCGACGAATCAATATGGCTTGAACAACACAATATGTACAGTGTCACTACAGAAACATCTCTGCTAAACTATCTTGAAATCAGACGAGAAATTTGATAAGGATGGAATTTTGAAGTAATGTCATTTTGCCCCCTTTCTGATGCCATCTGGCAGCCATTTTTTCAACGAAACAATATGGCTTGAGTACATTTTGTAGAGTGTCACTCAAGGACAATTTCTACTGAATTATCTTGGGAATTAGACAAGCAGATTCAGAGAAGAAGAATTTTAAAGTTATGTCATGAAATTGGTCCAGTGCATAAGGAGGAGATGTCATTTGAAACTAAAAGTTAATTTTACTCCTTTTCTGATGCCACCTCCAACCTATGTCTTTACACCAATCAATATGGCTTAAACAATTAGGGCAGAGGGTCGCCCAAGGAACATTTCTAGTAAAGAAAAATTGAATCTATCAAGCAGATTCAGAGAAGAAGAATGTTAAAGATTGGCCATTTCCCCCCTGCTCTGAGGCCTCAGCAACCCAAATCCTTCATAATTGTTTTAATCTTTGAACAATTTTGAAAGTGGACCATCAAAGAACTATTCCTGTGAAGCTTGGTTGAAATTTGTCTAGTGGTTTGGGAGGAGATGATCGAGTTATTTGTAATTTTAATTGACCAGGATCTGCAGAGGTTCAGATAAGAAGGGGTATTAAGCTCTTTTCCCCATAGTTTCTCTCTTAAAGTAAACCCTATATTGTGGGTACTCAAAAGAATCGCCTCACTGAGACGATTCTTTGGAGTACCCACAACATAGGGTAAGATGGTCAAACAAAGATTTTAGATCATGTAAAACAAGTTGGCTTTTGTGAACAGTATAAAACCTGATCCTTTTTTTGCATCCACACATTCTGTTCAGGATCTACACTGTTCATATACTACTTAGACAAGCTTGTTATAAAATGTTGTCAACGTCTGAAGATATTCAATGATATTGCTTGCAAGAAACATTTTTTAGTTGTTGGTTAAAATATGTATACAATAAATGTCATCATTCTTTAGTTACACAATTTATTTGGAGTTCCCATTGTGGACCAAGGTTAGACTGCATATATGTATCTAGGATGTCCTTGGTCAACAATGTTCTCAAATGTTAAAAGTCCTTATGAATGTTATAAATCAGCATGTGGTGTCTCAATGATTAAGTTTTCATGACATTTAATTAACATTTAGTTTTGAATCCCTCTATTTAGAAATTGTTATATCTGCTTTTTCTGTTCATGTAAATGAATTAAAATACTGAAATGAAAATCTATAGAATGATTGAAAAAAACTGTCTTTAACAAAACAGCAATGTGTCAAGAAAGTTTCTTTTAACTCTATTTGAAGAGCCTCATCAAACTTCACTCAGGCATATATATATTGATCTGGAAGTACACTAACCAAGAATCATAACTGTTAAAATGTAATTTAGCAAACTTATATACATTGTACTTTTTAACCATATCTCAATATATCATTTTGGAAAATCATTTTTGTAGAATTACATCTCATTGCTAAATGTTGATAATAATACACATTTATAATTAAAACATGTATCAAACTGTCAACTTTGCTGTTCCATTGACAGATCAAACTGTTATTGCTCAAATGATGCTGCCACAAAATAAACTGTTGATAGTCTGTATGCCTTTTTCTCTCATTATAAGAATCTTGCAGGGTTGTGAAAATGTCTATCCTGTAGCTGGTGGCTACCTCTAAAATTGCCTCACCAAGGCAATTCACCTAAGTCCTCACTCCTGCAAATAATAAAAAAATATATGATATTTATATATACATCATTTCTATTTAAACAACAAGAGGGCCCTGGGGGCATGAACTGGTCAAATGCTCAAGGTGATCTAGACTAGTATTATCACTATCTGTCTGTTGATTGTTAACTTTAAGCTTCAACATCTCCCCCATAACCACCAGACAAATTTCACCCAACTTCACAGGCCAAGCCACAACATCTCATCTATAACCACCAGACAAATGTCAACCCAACTTCACAGTAATTTTCTGACAAAGATTCAAGATGCTTATGCAAGTATCACTAATAATGTCTTTGAAACACCAGAGGTATAATGTATTATTTTGTATATGTACTGTATATCATAGAGTTATGACTGAAACTGATTAATACCCCCACAATACCTTTTCACATAAACATATGACACTCAGAATAAAACAATGCTCTAGTTTTATCCTTTCTCACATACCACAACTCTGCAGCAGATGACTTTGAAATCAAAACTTTAAAATTAAAAACATCTCTATAAATAAAAGTATGAACATTGAAATTTGGATAGAGTTTAAAATATTGTGGTAAAAGGCGGAATTGCTCATTATGATAAATTTCATCATTTGTTTTCATGTTTTCAAACCCATTCGTCTGTAGAGGTGTCCGAAGTTTCAACTAACTGCTTTTCTAAATAGACTTAACACATTGGTGGCAGATGAAATACATAAGAAAGAATGTTTGCCTTGAATTGACAGCCCTTGTTAATGGTTTGCAACCAAAGCTTTGGGTAATTTTAAAATACCTTAATTGTGAATACTATATGACACATTAAACATACAATGTTTATGAAAGTTTATCAGAACATTTCTATCTACTTCAAATTTCAGTCCGTTTCAAAACTGGGTTTTACGGAGTCAAACATAAGTTCACAAGGTCAATTGTAGAAAACCTTCTTACCACTATTATTATTAAGGCCACATCTTTCATCAATTGATCATTCAAATCATATCTACCAACTCATAAAATTATCATACACATTTGGACATCTACTTACTGCAAACACAGATAGACATCTGTCTTGGGGAAAGTCACAACACTCCCTCAGCTTCTCTGTTGGTATCTGTCTGCATCTGCCACATAGACATACATTTGGTACTTCTGTCATAATTTGTGGGACCTGCTGGGGTAACTAGGATGAAGGTTCTCTGTCTGCCAATTTCTTAATATATCTGTGTAATTGTCCTCTGACATTTCATCAACATTCAACAGTGATCTGTAAACAAAATAATCACTGTGACTTCAAGGCAGCCAAAACGTATGATTCTGAAAAATGGGTTTTAAGCTGTAATTCACAGAATCATACATTCACTTTAACAATTTGACAATAACACAGCATTTGTAACCCTCCAAAAATGCTTGACATTCATGTTAACATATGTTGATTTATGAAAGAATTGTGATTTATTGCTGATGTTAGTTCAAAAGTAGAAATATATTGAAATACTGGTAATAGTATTTTCCCCCTTAACTTAAACAAGTTATATAATTATATAATTATTATATGTATTATGTATATTTGCAAGGACATACCTAGGGGAGTAAATGTTCATCTGTTGAGGATTCATGTACATTAAATTGTCTTGGTCACATTAGTACAGAAGTATTTCTCACATTAATAGTATCCTGGCAACTAACTGCTTGAAACGTTGGGTCAACATGACATTCTTCTTCTGCCTCAAACCTTTACAAACACAACTGTCACCTCCTCTTCACAATTATGTTCAATATTACTCTGAAAGCAAAATTAGAACAATTTTAAGATGAAGCCTATATCAGAGGGAGCTATATATATATATATGAAACTTGAGTGTTCAGGATCATTTCACCTATGTGAAGTTAAATATATATCTCAAATATGTGGATATGGATAGGAAACCTAACATATTTTTGTTATTGTTTGGATCTATTAGAGTTTGCAAGTTTCAGCTTTCCATCTGAGGGCATGAAATATTGTTAATATGTAAAAAATATTGATGAATTTTCAAAACAGAGTTTAATTATCTTAGAAATACATGGGTCAACTGAAGGAATTAAAATTTGTGGATAACTGAAAAAGGGGCTTGTTAAAAGTCTAAGAGAACTACACAGAGACAAAAATGTTTATATTTAAGTTATTTCTATTTTAAAAGGTCTCTGATCTATATTTTTAGATTTTGTGTATTGCACATCTTCATTTCCATAATCTACATTTCTGACTAGAAAAGAAAAAAGTCATGAAGTGGTATGACTGGGTCTGTTTTATTAAAGACATTCATGGACAGTTCAGTATTCTGTCAGAAAAAAGAAATATTTAGCAGAATTATCAAAGACTTTTTGACACTTATTATTTTGGACTTATTTAGTATTTCACTTCATTAAACACAATTGTTAGGCCTTTGATCTAGCCATATATTTCTTGATTTTGTGAATTTGACATCTGCTGGTGGTATGTTAAAATCTGCATACCTTATAATAAAATGACTAGAAAGGAAAAAGATGTTTGCCTGAGTCTGTGTATTATAAATTAAAGACATTCAATGGCAGTTCAGTGCTTTGTCAGAAAGAAAGAAATATTAAGCAGAATAAACAGGAACTTTTTGACACCCTCGAATTATTTAGTATATTTGACTTCCATCAAAAAATCAAAGCGATGTGTTACACTGGAGAAAACAAAAACTAATAACAGATCATAGCGATGTGTTTACACTGGAGACAACACAAACTAAAAACAGCAGCTATTGAAATGAAAGGGGTCACCGATTTTGATCAGTCACGGAATCGGGGCAATGGACGTGATAAATGCAATTGGACATCTGTACAAACAAACATAAAATAAATTCATACGTCTCTGGTACAAATAATACTGCCTCTATAGTATTGATACATTAATATGATACTTAAATATACCATTAACTATATTGATTCAATCGAATGTTATTGGCCAAACCATTCATTTTTAGGAGCAATGTTACAATCAATGGGAATGCAGTTAATTTCCCCCCAAGGAACCCCTTTCCACCTTGCTCATGTGTAGTACCGCTTTTCTGAAAACGTAAATATGTTTTCGCACTTAACCTCAAACAGTATGTTGCATTGAGTTATTTCTTCAATATAAAATCAAGTTTTAAAGGTCGGGTGTAAACAAAAACTATTATTACATCGAAAACGAAGCGTATCATTCAGATTATGTGAGTACTTACCTCCATTTTGAGTCTTTGATACTTTTCGGGCATGCGCAATACCATATAACGGAACGAAACGAATCGATGGCGAAAATTAATTTATACAGGTTGAGTTCGAATTTTTTACTCGATTTCTGTTACTCAGTTAGATTATTGAATTACGCAATATAGCTCAAACGTGTTTATTAAATGTAAGCTATGCGATAATTCGCTTCTCTTTGCTTCTAATTAACGTCAAATTTGAGCAATTATACTGCTTTAAGTGGTTAAATTCACTTTCATTTATTTGTAACTTATGAATGCTGACAGGACACACAAGTTATCACAGTAGCTCAACTTAAGCATACAGCTTTAGTGAACTAAAAATCATTCCTTTCATCGAGGTAATTTAAATAAGAACAAGAGGCCCAAGAGGGCCAGTATCGCTCCACGGTCATAAGGCAAAAATAAAATCTCCAAACAGCCCTGCCCCGTGGTGGCTATTTTTTTTACCAACCACCATGGCTTAAAGGAATCTTGTAGAGTGTCACCAAAGGAATGTTTCTGCAAAATTATTTGAAAATATGCCTGACACTTTCGGAGGAGAAGATTTTTTAAGTTTTCACCATGGTCATATAAGTCAAAATAGCCCCGCCCTCTGGCGGCCATGTTTTTCGACCAATCAACATGGCTTGAAGGAATCTGATAGAGGGTCACCCAATGAACATTTCTACAAAATTATTTGAAAATCGGCTGAACACTTTCGGAGAAGAAGATGTTTTAAGTTTTCACTATAGCTATATAACGCAAAAAAGCCCCGACCCCTGGCGGCCATGTTTTTCGCCCAATCAACATTTCTTGAAGGAATCTAATTAAGGTTCACACAAGGAACATTTCTACAAAATTATTTGAAAATCGGCCTGACACTTTTTGAGGAGAAGATTTTTTAAGTTTGCTCTTTAGCCATATAGGCAAAATAGCCCCGCCCTGTGACGGCCATGTTTTTTTACCAATCAACATGGCTTGAAGGAATCTGATAGAGGGTCACCCACGGAACATTTCTACATAATTATTTGAAAATCTGCTGAACACTTTTTGAGAAGAAGATTATTTAAGTTTTCACTATAGCTATATAAGGCAAAAAAGCCCCGCCCCCTGGCGGCCATGTTTTTCGCCCAATCAAAATTTCATAAAGGAATCTAATAAAGGGTCACCCAAGGAACATTTCTACAAAATTATTTGAAAATCGGCCTGACACTTTCGGAGAAGAAGATTTTTTAAGTTCTCACTATTTTTTTCTTTCGGTTGCCATGGAAACCAGAATTTTGAATGGATCAAAAAAATTTGAAGGAATTTAGTAGAGGACATTGAGAGGATGCTTCCCATGAAGTTTCAACCAAATTGGCCAAGTGGTTAGGGAGAAGAAGTCGTTTAAAGGAAAAAGTTAACGCACGCACGACGGACAATTCGCCATGACATAAGCTCGACTGGCTTTCAGCCAGTGGAGCTAAAAATTACTTGTTTTAAAGCTGAATAAATGCAACTCTTTACATGAAGTTAAAAGAGTTCTTTCATTTCTTAATAGTTCTTTAACAAATTTAAAATGTGCATTAATCAATATATAATTATATACTTTTAAAAAGTTCTACAAGTCAAGTCTCAAGTCGTGAAAGATTGATGACTTTGAATTAAGATCTCGACAGTTTAGTTTCTGGCATTGATTTCCTTCTTTCAGTGATGTGCCACAGGTTTCACAACAGGTTTCACAACAAAATTGTTTGATTGGGTCTTCAAAATTCATGTTCCTTTACAAGAATTCTTTAAGCCTATAGACAGATGTTGTGAATTTGCTTGGCTTTGGCATGTGTGTCTGAATAAGGAAAAGGAGATCAGAGAAGGCATCTTTTGTCAACGAATGTTTCATGACGAACAGCATTATGCTAGCATACGATGTGATGTATGTATGCGATGCACCTTCGTCATCATCGTTTTCATCACTTGGAGAAAAAACACTTTCCTCACTAATAGACAAGTCACTTTCACTATCACGAAGACTAGTTGACAAATCACTTTATTCTGGATTTTCTAGCTGAGCTCTCGAGTTATTGCTTATCGAGCTTCTTTCCGATAGATTCTCTTGTATAAGCATCTCATTTGATTCCGAAATATTTGAGAGAAAAAATGTGTAATATTCTACATTCATTTTTATGAAGCTATATACATACATAGATTAAACTAAATAAAGGATAATTGTCGGATCACAAAGTAATTCCAGTCTATAGATTGGCGATGTAACAAGTACTTCTGATTTCTAAATTCTATGTTAACATTGAACTTGGTATTGTCTTTATTCAAGGTCAGAACCCTTTGCAATCAGGCCTTAATTCCAAAACAGTTATTGAAATTATATTAATTAATCTCACTGATTTATAATTACCAGTTTCTATTCACAGATATCATAAATTGTATAAAATAAATACCAATAACACAAAACAGAATGTTCTTAAAGTGTAATCATTTCATTAGACTTTTTTAGTTCCTATTCCAGGTAGAAATACTAGAATGGAATCACTGCATGTATATATCTCTTTGATAGATGAACAAGTTTACATCCAGGTTTTTTTTACCTTATATATAAGGGGCCGTTTAACGGCCCCTTCCCAAAAAAGATTTTTTTCATATTTAACTTTTGAACATTAGCTTAAATCTCATTTATCTTGTCAAAATGAACAGAATATAAACTTTGACTTCAGGTATAAGCTTGTTGTCCTTAGAGAATATGACCCCAAAACTGCTGTGACAAGATGGTTGTTGTCTTGACTAAGACAGAAAAGACCCCATACTTTGCCATATGGAGCCAGAAATTGAAACACAGTTTCTAACCTATGCTGTATATCTGACAGTCTCAGCAGCTTCTTTTCACAACATGTTTTGGACCATGTTTACATTACATTCATGATTGACCATAACTGTGTATTGCACTATTGTAGTTCACATTGTGTTGCGAAAAAATGCAAGTAGAAAATCTTGCTAATTTCAACCCTTGACAGTGGTATAGTTTGAGTGAACTGGATTATGACAATCTAGTGGAGGAGTTCAAGAACATGAAAAATAGACAGATGGCCTTGTAATGATAAAAGTTAAACATGCACATTATACTAGTTTACAATTTTCCGCCTAAAACGCCGCGAAATTTTCCCCTTCTCAAAGGCCCCAAGCCCCTTCCCCTTTTTCAGAAAAAAAAACCCGACATCCTACCATTATTTTTGCGATTGTAATGAAGTTAGAAATCCGAATAAAACAATTTCTGCTTACCTGCATCACTCGAATTTTGAAGGTCTTCAAAAACATTGACCGTTTCATGTTTAAACTCAATCGTTTTTCTTCGTTTACGTTTTCCATGGAAAATAGATCGTGCGTATCTCCTCTTTGCTGGAGTCAGTAATGTAGATTCTTCCCCAGACGACCATAAGCTTGAAGAAGAGGACATTTTGTTGTTGTTTGACAACACTTTTAAAATAGACTATTCTATTTTGACAATAAAACGTTGATTACAGCAAACCATCACATGGTACGTAATGTTTACATTTTCACAATCCCAAGGTATCTAAAAGGTTAATCTGGTCCCGGCTTTTTCACAATGAGAGCGTTGCGCAGTAGTTAATCGACAACCACCTTACGAAAAAAGTCTACTAATTACTGAAAAGAACTTTAAAAAAAAAAAAAAAAAGGAACAGAAATGGAAACTTTTTAAGAAAGTAAATAGATTTATTTGGAAGTTTTATAACCATAATATAGCAATAGAAGTCACGTGATTTGTGAATTTATGTATTAGTTTGAAGACGTTTAATTCTCACAATGACCTATATTTCTACTGTCAATTTACGGCCCGGCACAAGACTCTCCCAAGTGAAAATATGTGCGGGAATCCCGCCGGGATAAAAGTACGGGATCCCGATTGGGATCCCGGCAAATCCCAGTTGGGATCCCGGTTAGAATCCCGACTGGGATCCCGGTCGGGATAAAAGTATGGGATTCCCAGTTGGGATCCCGGCAAAATCCCGATTAGATTATGGTATAATCAGCCGGGATCCCGGTTCAAATCCCGATCTGAGTTAATCCAAAACCGTGATCGAGCTATATATATATATATATCTATTCAGACCAATCAAATTTCTCCAGACTTGTGTGATCACAATAAACAGTTCATTTTTTAAGCAAATGAACTGTACACATACTCATGTATTAAATATAAAACATACAACTGAATTCCTTTAATAACAGCTTTTTTACCATGATAATTAAAACAAAAATGAATTTACATTACATCACATGGTTCCCTTTTATAACTATTTCTATTTTATAATGAATGTATATTGTTTTATGGCGCATCGACAGCTAAGGTCATTTAGCGCGCAATTAAATTTAATTATTCATGATCCCTGGGTAAACAAACCAGTACTAGGCTAGAAAATGTGCCTTGCCCAAGGGCACTCCACCATGACCGTAGTGCCGCGACTGGGGATCGAACCCGGGACATCCGGTTTCGAAATCCCCGACGCTAACCACTCGACCACAGCGGATTCCTTTCTATTTTATAAACATTTAATCGTTAATTTTTGCCATTATATTTCCCATTCCTTATTCCACGGATTTTGTCATTCAGTTTGTAAACAATTTTTTCACTCCAGAATCTTGATTTTTCCTCCTCGGAGCTCTCCTTCATGTAATGACTGAATATCTGACCTGAAAAAGATGCATTAAAAATGGAGGAGTGTCACATTAATTAAGGTGCAAGTGTTTTTACAATAATACAAATTAATTGTTAATTGACAGACTAGAAAAAACACTGTTTTTAAGCTTATCCTGAATTAATCCAAACTAAAAATTGGGTGCGTCTTATGTATAATTTAAAATCTATTTTACAGACAGTTAAACAATCAACAGGATTTTTAATATCTGTTGATTGTTTAACTATCTATTTAAGTGAACTATTTGATAAAGTTGGTAAGTTGTTAAGCCATATTCAATGTCTTTAATACTGCATGTCCTATAAATACAGCTGTTGAGCATAAAGTTGCTTATAACTATTTGTTATAGGTGGCACAGAAGCTCACATGCTCGATCAGTATTAATTTCCAAAATTAACGAAATTATACGCTGCAGATATATTGAACAGTGTTCCATGCTACATATGAGTTTATAAATATACTTATCTTAACTTGACATAAGTTTACTTTCCTCTGATATTTTGTATATATGAACCTTAAAATCAAACAAAGCAATCTCATGATCCTTACTTCTTAAAGCCCTTCTCATATTAGAAGCCATTTCCTTCTTTGTCTTCCCATGGCCATAGACAGTCATGTCTGCACAGTCTTCTGCCGACACCAGGAACTCCAATAGGTTTAAACCCAGCTTTTCTGGGGTACAGCTCTGCTCCAAACATCTCTTCAAATCTTCCCCACGCATCTGTACCCCATACTTTGCCTCTCCAAGATATACCAAATCTAGATATTTTGTAAATAGAAAGAAATATGTAAACAACTAAACATGTACTAACTTAGATCTAGGTTCATTCCTTCTCTAGCCATGTGCATGGTTTTTACATTGTAGTGAATCACAATTTGTAACTTCCCGTACGAAAACATTAGGTGGAATCCGCCTAAAATAAGGCGGATTCCGCCTTAAAATTGTACAACATTTTAAATTTCCTGCTAAAATAAGACGGACATGGAATTTCTTTCAAATTCCGTCTAAGGTCTGCAAATTTCCGCCTAAGAGCTAGGTGGATTCCGCCTAAAGGTAAGGCGGAAAATTTTATTCTGGGAGGAAAAAGGAACTCTGATAAAATTCTTAACAGACATAAGGTGGATTTTATAACTCTGTTATTTTCGCAAATCTTTGAAAGAGTCTAAGGCGGATTTTTTTACTTTTCCGTTTAAGAAAGCAAATAATTAAGGCGGAACTTTGGACATTGAATGATAGTGACTCAATCATGAAATTTTTAAAACATATTCTAGGACTTGTACTTGTGTATCTGTGTGCCATCATGTACGTGTTGCTTTCAACATTATTTTAGCTATATATGGTCACCATTACTTGAGCTACAGACCCTAAGGCCATACATAATTGAATCAGATAACTTTTAAAAATGTTGTAACGTAAGAAAAGATGAACAATTTCTTCTTTTGCAACAATATTTTCAACCATATTCAATAATAATCTTTCCATTTAGAGATTTTCTATATTTTTCCCTTTTAAGTTTTTAAAACCCATTGCTTTATTGTGTGCATGTGGAAAGGGTTAACAGTTAAAATATAGAGGGAAAATTGCCAGTTTCCAACAATTTCTCTTTTTCCTATTATATTTTCAAAAGTCATGACATGCAGCAGCAACATAAGTTGACTTTATTTAAGGGCCTTAGGCAAAGGGTAATACATTTGAAATGCCTTAGAATTCACACTAGGGTGACTAGGCAGTTACCCAGTCAATTTCTGAATATTAATGTTTTTACAACAAAAAAGTAATTAATTATTATTTCAATTTTAATAAACGTCATTTTTGAGGAATACATGTACATGCATCTTAATCCTTATTGACAAAAAAATCTAATTCTTAGAGAGTTACCATTTATAAATTAACAACAAGTACATGGTTGTGTAGATTTACACAATATTGTGCATGTGCTACTTTAGCTGTCCTTCCTTCTTGTTCACATTTCCAACATGCAAATGCGCCATTGTATGTGATTGCACAAAATACTTCTTGAAGGGAGATCAGCAGTTCCACACAGAACTATTCCCTTACAATTGAATAAACCATTTACTGACGGAGACTCACATTCTATTCCTTCAAACATCTCTATCATACTTTTTTGGAATGGTTTAAGAATTAATGTACTCATATTTGGCTTTTTATCTCCAAACCAAAGGCTGGCAAGGAGCATGTTTTCGTTTTTTCACTCTAAATTTATATGGTAGTTCATTAATTATCAGAAACAAAGACCATACTGAAACATTGCTACTTTTGAAGACTGCAGCTCCATCTGTATTAAATGAAAAAGAAATATTGTTAGGATTATTAAGAATACCACCTTTCCCTAAATGAGATTTATAAACATCACCATCATAAATGTCTTCATATGCATCTGGTTTTTGCTAGTGAAATTTGTGTTGAAGCCTTTTCATAAAACCCTTCCTGTTTGAATAAATGTTGTATTTGACTTTTAAGTGGCATTTCAAGGAAATAGCTTGCAGATTTCTTGTCAAAATTATTGTCACAATCTTCGTGAGGGCATTTTCTAATGTTCAAATTATCTATTATTCATAAACAATATGAACAGTAGTAATGACGTACCAGGGGATTTTTAAAATTTCTAAAAAACTTTTTAAATTCATGAAAGGTTGTGTCCAGATGGCAATACTAATGAAATAATTTTTAAAAGCTGCTGAATAGCATCCCCTATAAGGTTAAACTTTGATGTGGACACAGCAAGCAATAGCATGAAAGCACCAAGAGTTACTGAACAACCAGGATACAAAGGCACAGAATCAATGTCATCCCTTTCTTCATCATTTATTGTAGAACTAAGTAAAGATGAATCCATTGTCATGTAGTCTTCTGTGTCAATTTCATCACCACTAATAGCATAGTCTGTACGTTTTACAAAGTCTGCATGTTCCAACAATTCTTGTCTATTTCCTCTTTCTTCAGTTTTCCAAACATCATCAAAGCTAAAGGGTATATGATCACTCTCTTGATTGGCTTGTACATCATTGTTTTCCTGAAAAAATATGAAATAATAAGTGTATTTTTAATTATACAAGTGCAATATTAGTTTTTTTGCTAAAATTTGTTTGTATACCTGAATTGGCTTCCAGAATTCTCGACTCCAGTTTCCAAAGAATATTCTACACCAGTTTATAAAGATGTGAATGGATGATGGCAACTTCTTTTGTTGTATAATCACTACATTAATATAATGTTAATAGTAATAATAATGTATGTTAACACTAATAAAAATGTATGTAAAATTAAAAATAAAATGATTATTATTTTCTGAATGAATGTATAAATAAATATATTGTGTTTGAAATTAAATATTTTTTGGATATTATCAGGATGGAACAGACGATCGAACACGAAGGCGGGACGGGAGGGGATCTCTACCCATGAAGACATTGTGAGAAAAGAATGATCAATGTCTCCTTTTGCCACAGTTTTTTCAACTCCATTGAATATATATTTTTTTTTTTCATTTATAAAGTTTCGATTTTTTTTTGCTAAATGTTTTCAAAGTCGTCTGTAGCAGATTAACTATTTAAATAATCAACCGACAGGTAATCAAGCATCGATAATTAGTCAAACATGATACCGCTTTTGTTTATGACACTTGTGTGTTAAACCATCCATTCACACCTATATAATCTGATAATGGGGTCGAGATATCTGTCTACCCCTAAATTACACATAATCATATAACAAATCGGTACAAGTCAGGGAAATATGGACTTATTGTCAATGAAACAATAAATAAACTTCATATCTGAATGTCTGTAACACTCAGTTGACGATCAAAATCGCCGAAAAGAGTAGACGTATCCGTCCTAATACGCAATGTTATGTAGTTATCGTCATGTTGTCAAACATTATGGGCGCTGCCATTTTGTTTGCACAAGAAATATTCTTTGCGCATGCGCAAATACATGAAAACCCGACTCTGCTTGAAAAACAAGTTGAAAGTTGAATCGAATCGATACCGCAGAATTTTATCGGATCCTTTTTAGATTATTATTATGAATCGTTATGTAAAGGTCGAGATTTAAGCATATTCTTATTTGAAACGACCCGATAAAAGAAGAATCACATGTCTGCTAGCTACCAGACTCATTATAAAAAGGTTTTCAATGGATCTGCTGTAAATGATATGAGCCGTTCCATGAGAAAACCAACATTATAAGCTCTGCGTAATGTATCGTACCAAATCAGCCTGCGCAATCCATGCAGGCTCATCCGGGCCGACACATTCAGTCTCGGTGTGATAGAGGTATAGAGTAACGATTCCTGAAACAGAAAATCCGCAGGAGGCGAAAAATGTCTATCCGGGCTAGCCTGCGCGGCATGCCTAGGCTAATCTGGATCAATACTTTAATACGCAGAGTCAATATAATGTTGGTTTTCTCGTGGGACGGCTCAATTATCTAAGACATTGCAAATATACTTTAAATATACATTTTATGAATAGTTCATGATCAATTACTCCTTTTCCTATATTGTTGTTATCTAAGACGTCCGCATAAAGAAAATGATTGACTTCATAGCTGCTAGATTACTCCTTTTTGTTTTATAATGTGAGACAATCAAGGTGAGTCCAGGCTCGGATCAAACTACGCAAATAGCAAGTGATCTGAACCTTAAAGTACTACGCAAATGTTCTGTGATTCGATTTCCAGAGACAAATAAAGGAATAACAATTAAAAGGGCATGTCAATATAGGCTAACCCTTGCCCATATATAAATCTCTTACCAATTTTCTTATTTCATTCCATCTCAAAACAAAATGAATTATTCGAAAAAATTGTAATTATTATTGTTAAATAGCTCTAGTTTATAAAATCTCCATGATATTGTGTTGTGGGTATGTGGGTATACTTTGGTCATTTACAAGTTGTCTGCTTCGGTTACGATGTATGGGGGAAAGGGTTAAAGAGCACCACATAACTTAAGTTATATTCACTTAAACAAGGAAAACTGATTAAAAGTTAATAAAATGTAAGCCTTCGTTTGTCTGATTATTTAAAAGAACAAAACTAAACTGGTCGTGACGTAATTTTTGAATGAAATTTAGAAATACTTACCAGTTGATATGCACACTTCTGTTCTCTTTGAATTTCAGTCGTTTGGTTTCTTATCCATTGTGATTCTACAATCTCATGGTCAATTTCTTCATCATATTTATAACGGCCGTAAGGTCCTTGTTTTCGGGATTTCCTTGGTTTATCCGCCATTATAATATAAACTAATTCTTGATCTAAAGGCCCCAACTTTTACAAAGCATAACAATGAAGTGCAATTGAGGATGTTAGTGGGATAAATATTTACTCGTATTAACACGTTTTGTTAGATTATCATTAATTATCCCGCTGACCGCCCCACGCATTCTTTAGATAAAACCCCAAGCGCTGTACCTAATATGATATATATAAGCTGTCCCATAAAGCACCGGACGTTTCGTGGCCGTTATAACCGTTGAATCAAGAGTTCAAAAATCGCAGATTCTAATAATATCAAAATGTAGCTTGTGTTTATTGTTTGGAAGACAAGTCACTTTCTGTTTTGGGACAGAAAAGTAAAAAACTTCTTGGATCCTTTGATGTATATGACTTGGTCAAATTTGATTTGCCCTGGGATCATCGTGAAAATTGGTGGAAAGTACACATTTAAATGAACGTTTTTTTCTTTTTTATGTAGTCTTATCAATACAAATTCGCGTTTTTTGTTTACGTATGTTTGTAAATTTTAAAAAATAAGCCGTTCCGCGAGAAAACCAACATTGTGGCCTGCGTAATGTATCGACGCAGATCAGCCTCACATATACCGTCTCAGGGAGAAAGAGGTAAAGAGTAATGATTCCTGAAGATTGATTGATTGATTGGGTTCTAACACCGTTTTAAACAATTTCTATGTCATATCACGACGGCCAGTTCACCTACTCGTGTATTTCCTGGTTTTCTCACACCAGTACTTAACACAACAATCTTCCCAAGCAACTTGCTGCTTTTCCAAATAGACTTAGTCCATTGGTGGAAGACAAATGACGCATGTCGCATTTACTTTTGTCGGAAAGAAACTTGGCCGAGCCAGGATTCGAACTCACAACCCCAGGAGTGACAGTCCGCGAAAAGCGTCTGCCCGGATTAGCCTTTGTGGCATGCATGCTTAGGCGGATCCGGGTCGATACTTTACGAAGAGTCGCGGAACGGCTCAAATACTTATTTGGTATGAAGTATGCAAATGTAAAGCCTATATAACAATCGTCAAAACATGTCACTATTGGTACTTTGATTATTTTACTCGTCTGCTAAATTAAAGATGGCCGACTTAAAGAAAATATGCAACTACCGAACTCAATCACTTGAGCTTATTTTAAAACTATGATAAGTCTTTTACATCACATTCTTCATTTCGATCACATTCTTATATGTTTTATTTAGTTGTATTCGAACGAGCGATTACTTGCTATTGATTCGCCGATCTAATTCGAAATTTCTCGTGAATAAAAATACATCGTCTGCTAACAAATTAAAACTTGAAATTGAATAGAACAAAACACTTTGTACTTAATTTTAGAAATTATAATGATTTCACTTGAGATGATTAACAACAATTAGCGCAAATGTCAATGATTCTCCTCAACCATATATTTGATCAATATGATATTTTAGTGGTGAACGAGAATGAACACATTGAAGGAAAAAATACCATAATCTGAATTACCGGTCGTATTTTTGTGATCGCCTTTTGTCCGTCATCCGTCTTCAACATTTGCTTGTTAACACTCTAGAGGTAACATATTGCATCCAATATTTATATAAGTTAAAAAGAACATACATTTCCATCAAAACTAACAAGTTTGAAACCGGGTCATGTGGGGTCAAAAACTAGGTCACTCAGCCAAATTTAAGGAAAATCTTGTTAACACTCTGGAAGCCATATTTTTTACCTGAGCATGTTAAAACTTAATCAGAATGTTTGTGTTAGCAATATTTCGAATATAGGTCATGTCGGGTGAACAATTAGGTCACTAGGCCAAATTTAAAGAAAATCTTGTTAACGCTCTGGAAGCCCCATTTTAAACTTGAGCATGTTGAAACTTTTTCAAAAAGGTTGTCTTGATAATATCTAGGCCTAGTTCGAATATGGGTCATGTCCAGTCAAAAACTAGGTCACTAGGCCAAATTTAAGGAAAATCTAGTTAACACTCTGGAAGCCACATTTTAAATTTGGGCATGTTGAAACTTTGTCAGAATATTTGTCTTGATAACATCTAGGCCAAGTTTGAATATGGGTCATGTCCGGTCAAAAACTAGGTCACTATGCCAACTTTAAGGAAAATTTGGTTAACGCTCTGGAAGCCACATTTTAAATTTGGTCATGTAAATAGGGCCCTCTTGTTGTATCCCTGAGTGTCTTCACTGATGACACATGGATTACTTCTTAATTAACTCATGTCATCTGCTGCTCAGACTTTCACTCACGGGAATTTTGACAAATGGTTTTTAGTTATGCTAATAATGAAGAACCAGAAACATCTCATTTTCAAATAATTTATCCGATTTATGATGTAGGACACTACCCTTTTCTGAAACAAAATATTTCATTTGAATTGCAGATCCACCAAAAGAAATGCTGACAGTATGTTTAGGTCACTGTTGAATCCAGATGTGCGTCAATATATTATGGCCTTCTTGGATTTCTATGACTCCCAAAATTTAGAGGTATATATTTTGTTTGCACTTTTTATTAGTGACTGTTAATTGAAACAGCAGCAAGGAAGTTGTGTACTGTATGGTGTTTATAAGACAATATTTCAGTGTTATCATGGCTTTTCCATGTTGAATTATCAATTGAGAGATAGCTAGTACTTCTACAGTTTATGGTGAAGTGCACATTTCATCCTGATAATTGAAGTGATTAATTTAACTTTCAATCTAAAAATTATGAAATATCCAACCTCCATTAAGTTTTGATAAACTAGATACATTTCTAAATTTTGAATATAGTTGTTGACATTTTATGACTTATCTGATATGAAATTTTAGAAGCCTTGCTGTGAAAATAAGGAAGATAAAGTAGCTACTTCTTGAACAATGTAAGATGTGTATACATAAATGAAATACCACCCAAAAGGTTGTATTAGATGGAAAAAAAATATTCCATAAAATTGTATACAATTACTGTGAAAATCCCAACATGCATAAAATTTTGTTTCTTGTAGTGACATTAATCAAAAAACTAATTTACACTTCTGTAGTAGTCAATGGCAAGGCCTGAAGATGTATCCTATTTGGATATGTTATCAGATGTACAGTCACATCATCAAGAAAGTGTTTCAAAAGTCTTTGAACTTGTCAAATAAAATCCATTTTTCTCAATGAACTAATAAATATGATTATTTTTCTTCAGAAAGTGTGACTGTTATCTAGTTCTACAATTAAAGTTGAGGCGAGCAACAAAGGTCGCTCTGGGTCTCCCGTTCGAAAGGGCAACCTTCAAGCTTACTTCAAAGAATCTGTTGGAGGTTTTCACAGTTGAGGAGCTGGCAGCGTCTGCGTTTAAAGAAAGAGGCAGACCTTCGCCCTGTTTTGGATAGCAATCGTCTGCAAGTTTTAAAAGGTTTTTATTTGCATATTTTAAATTTGGCATTTGTGTGATAATTTAATGTCACTTTAAAATATATTACAGCTTATGTGTTCTCATTTCCATTACACATATTTTGAAATCAGGATGAGTGCAAAATTGTTTATACTGAAACAATTTATGATTGAAAGACAATTAAAGGTTGAATATTTCAAAATGTCATAAACTCATTATAGTGCTCAAATATAAACTGATTCCTTAATTTGCATTGTTTCAAAGTGCTTTATTATTTTAAACAAAAATGGTCAAACAAATGGAAGTATAATTTGAAAATTGACTAAAAAAATTGTTAATAAAAATAGTGCGGTACAAATTTGAACAAAGATGGTCAAGGCAAAAATAAGTACAATGCCTTTCCTATTTATTTACTTAAACTCTAAACTTTATTGGCGACTAAGATGGACAAATATTTTGTTTGAACAACCAATAAGAGTTGTATGAATTATAATGATAAATTGATTACATGCATTGTTCTATTTTCAGAGTATGTTACAGTCTGGTGTAGAAAAACAGGAAGGGAGATCCAAAGGAAAAAGACTTTAATGATGCTGTTACTGAACATATATCAGCTTTGCCAGGAAAAAAATGAAAGCTTCACTTTCAGCTCCACATAAATAGTGATACATTATGGACTTAATGTAAAATTGTTTTGTTTTTTAAACATGTGCAATTAACTCGTACAGATCAGCTATGCCAGGAACAAATGAAGGCTTCCCTTTTAAATAGTGATACATTATGGACCTGAATGTATTATTTTTTTTATTTTTTTAACCCATTACTTCACAGAACAATGGCCAATAAACGCCCTGCAGTGCATACTGGCTTATCAGTTTTAATGCACTGAGCGCACAGAGGTATTGGGGAAATTTTACAATGTTGATACCTGAGTAATAAATCCTAACAAATGGTTAATTTCTAAGCATTGCACTGGTTTAATGTAAGAATATGAAATACTACAGATAAAATTTACTAAATAGCCATGTTTTTCATTTTTACCTAGCTGAAATAGTTCAGTAAATACAGTGAATTAAAGAAAAAGTTTTAAAATAATCTCTCAAACCTGCAAGAAAATCCGTTATATAATCCAAATAATAATCCCCTATAAATGAACTGCACATAAATAAACCAAAATCTAGGACAGCCAATGAGTTATGTTACGTCATAGCACGCGCGAATTTACTCACATTACGTCAGCAAAATTCCGCAGTGGGTTGTTTACAACTTTGGACAGCAATTTTGGGACAAAGAAAAATGTTCCCCTCTTTTTTCTAAACAAATGTGAAATAAATTTCATCAAAGAGAAATGATGTGTCAAAAGGAGTTATTCACAGTTTAATCGTAAATGGCACATGTTCTTCTGTTGTTTATTGGACACCAATTAAAGGTCATAAAACCCAATCAATTTCCGGTACCGACCAATCACTACTTTTAATCTGCCAATTAGCAATGATACGCTTTTGGTAACACGTGGTCAAGAGCAGTTGATTGGCTTGTCATATGTCACCGAGATCACGCGTGATTTATGGATAATTTGATTGGATATAAAGTTAACACAATACGTTTTGCATTGAAGATACATAAGTTAGTGTAAACATACGAGGCCAGACTTAAAAATAGTTCTGTTTGCCCAAACCCTACCCACCAGTCTCAGGTGTGGGTAGGTAGGTAGGGAAATTCTTTTTTTTTTTTACATTAAAAAAAAAAAAAAAAAATAGGGGGGTCAAAATTATTTCACTTTGTAAACAACTTTAAAAATGAAAGACTTTCAAAGTTTGGTAATTGTCAGACACATATATGTGCCAAGATCTTTTCTAATAACAATTTGTTCAGTCTTCCACTTCAATGTCAGACCACTTTTTTTCTCAATGTTTACGTTGTAATTACAGACAAACATTTTAACTGTCAGAACTTCTGAATAAACTGTAACATTTTTAAATTTGACTTGAAACATAATACTGCAATAAACTCCGACATATTGAAATCAAAATTACACAATATGAGAAAATTGAATGCCCTGTAAGTCCTGTATAAAGATTCAAAATACTTGTATTGCTAACTGCATAACTGTCACTCTGACTTTTTAAATTTGACTAGTAAATCTGACGTTTGACTAGAATAAGAGGTGACTATTGAGGCCAAAAGAGCTATCACAATAGTAAATTCATATTGCGATAGTATTGCAATAGTCTAGAATAGAAACTATTGCAATACTATCACAATAGGTTTTTTTGTAACCTTTTAACCCTTACAGTGCTATATTGTTTGAATATTTTCTTCAAATTCTCTTGTAGAATGGTATGTTCATATATGACATTATTACAATGTTGAATATTGAATAATTGTACAAACCAGGGACATATCTACGTCCCTGTACAAACTCTATATGTTTTTTGTTCAATATAGAATTACCATCATTTAAAGTGAGACTTTATTTTCAAATTGTAACAAAATTAATGTTTACTGAAATAACCTGCAATCAATTACACATATTTTTATAATAAAACAAAAACATAAACCAGAAGACGCCTTAGAATTGATAAGTTTATGAAATATTCATGCTAATTCATTCATTAGGAGTTATTCCAAAAAATGTTGCATTACCCCACCCACCGGTGTTATACGGCGATTTCAATTTGCGAAGGGTTTGTTGGTCCTCATATTTATTGAAAATAATGATATGTTCCCAAAGCATTTTTTTCAAAGTCATCATCATTCAGATAACATGCCAAATAATTCTCGAGATTTGCATCAGTCTGAATTTGCAAATTGCTTTTGGCGAATAATGGCTTGAGCGGCTGGGGCAATTTGCAAGAATAAATCAAGAATACATCGCTTGGAGATTCTCAATCATTGTCAAACTGGTCAGAATCAAACAAAGAAAACTATCCTGCGTACAAATTCACCGTAACTGATACGTGGGATGATTTAAATTCCTCTTACGAGGCGATTTTCCAAACATGCCTGCAAAAATATTTTCGCCGTCCGCCATTTTTTAAAATTGGGATTCCCGCGATTTCATCACATGTAAAATTAAAAGTTATTTTTAGTAGTTTCCAAATTTATTGACCAATCAAATTTGAAGAAATTCGTGAATCCTTTTCTGATTTGCAATTATGGGTGGCCTTTGTTTATGGGAATTTCCTATATTTACACCACTAGCTTTCATCTGTATCAATTGGAGGCTTTAATTAAAAAAACAGAAATTGTCGTGTGATAAAGCGCAGCGCTGATCGGATCAGGTTTATATTCTATGCAACAAACTGAAGACGGATACGGACACGTAAAAAAAAAAAACATTGCAAATTTTGAACCAAAAAAGATTTTGACTCGGGGGCTTTTTTATGGGTCGGTCGGGTTAGGGCAAACAAACCTATTCTTATTTATGGCCCGACGGATTGACTTGATTTTATAGTGGGTGCTTATTCAAATTTCAAAACAAAAATTGTAAACATCAATGGCGGCTCAAATCATAATGGAGGTTTGGGTTTGTAAATTGAAGTGCATTATAAGGATATAATTCAACTGGGAACATACCAAATTTTCATCGGATTAATAAAGGTAAGATATTAATGCATCGAATGGGCTATTTTTTTAAATAAATTTTAGAATCTAAAAAGGATTTTATTAGATACAAAAACAGAAGCGCTCTAAGGCGTCTCTGTGCCGTAGTGGATCGAGGTGCTCTAAAGCGCATCTGTGCGTCTATAGAAAGCAGCGCTCTGAGGCGCTTGCGTGACGTAATGGGTTAAAGAGACTTTCTTTTAGTAAATCTAGGTGCAAATAGTTGTTGTATGTACTAAAATGTGCAATTAAATTATACAGATTGTAATAGATTTTTTTACATCTGAATTTGTCTTACATAACATCATTTTGTATTGGAATTATTGATATTGCCATACAGTTAATTTTAAGATTTTCAGCCTGAGAGTACAATGATTCTGCCTAAAAGTATATTGATCCCACCTAAGATAAGACTGATTCCGCCTAAGAGTAGACAGATTCCGCCTAAAAGTATATGGGTTCCTCCTAAGAGTACACGGATTCCGCCTAAGATTAGACGGATTTCGTCTTAGAATAGACAGATTCCGCCTTAAAGTAGACAGATTCTGCCTAAGAGAATGCGTAATCCGCCTAAGGGTTGCCAGATTCCGCCTGGAATAAATTTTCCGCCTTAATTTAGAGGGATTCCGCCTAAGCTCATTTAAATATTTCGTGCCCTATTCCGCCTAAGAGGCGTAATATATTCTTATTATAGATATTAGGCGGAATCCGCCTAATGGCCTAGACGGATTCCGTCTACAGTCAGGGCGGAATTTTTCGTACGGGTTATATATGATAGCCAAACAATGGGTTTCAAATGTTTTTGTTGATGTTTTAAGGAGTTCTGACTAAATATTTCTTTAATTTTTGAAATCATGACTTTTATCTGTTTGTGATAAAACGGCACTCATACTAAATGTAACAAATATAATAACTGATTATATAGAGGATCTTACATGAGTGCTTATTTGATATTGTTTTTATGAAACGAGTCGACTGAAATAATATGACGCGAGGCTCTACCGAGCGTCATATTCGTTTCAGTCGACGAGTTTCATAAAAACAATATCAAATAAGCACGAATTTAAGATTCTATTTATCACATAACACCATAAAAAGATTGTTTTCAATCTTTAAATCTATCTTTCTTCGCCCTCATATAAAAAGTGACCGAGTTCACCTCGAAGTTCTAATGCATACTTCCACTGTAAAAAATAGTCCCTATCAATAACCTTTTGATTTTATACAAAATTAGCAACAAGGCACTTATCCTGAATTAATCCAATTTATCGAGATTTATTCTCTTTAAACAATATTTTTAATAAATGCCGAAATTCAGAACAATTGTAAACAATATATATGCCGTCATTTAAAGTGACGTCACACTGGAGTGATGTCACGTACATGCTGTGAGTCGGCTATTTATGTAACTAGTTACATATGATATTTATGTCACTGCTTTATGTCACTCCTGAAGTGCAAGTTATGTGATAAAAGTAAATATTGCCTTAATTGAATTTAATCTTCATTTTAATTATTGTTGAAAAAATTACCGCCAACATCCTTTTCTACCACAATTACGCTCATCTCCAATTCCCTCAACTCTTCTTCAACTGGCTTGGACACTGTCTGTGGTGTTAATGGTGTATTGGTAACAGGTGAAGCTGGAGGTGATGAGGCTACTGGCAATTGTATTGTAGGCGAGTTTAGTGGAGTCCCAGTAGTAGTGCCCAAAGAAGACCTTTTGTTACCCTGATAAAAGAAATGTAAGTTGATTTATACATAAATGTTAATTTATCTAAAATGAATTTGATTTGATGATGTGGACAAGTCTTTTCCCCCCATTAAATTGATTGAAATCCTGCAGCACCAGGAATTAATATGCCAGTCTTCTGCATATTTGATTTACTAAAAGGAAGTTTGCCAAGATATAATGTAGTCCAGCACATCTGTACATGTTTTAACCATAAATATCTGGCAGATTTCTCCTCTTAAAATAAAATCATCATTTCGATTTCTTTTAAACTTCACAAATGGTTTTTGATCAGTGGTAAGTAATCCTGTATATATTTGACATTTTAAAAATAAATTGAAAACAGATATTTACCTTATACATTAAGTTTAAGCATTGATTGCACTGGAATGTCTTCAGCAATGGTTCAATCAATGAAAATATTTTATCTTGATTTGAGACCACCGTTTTAAGGTCTGCTTTAATGGTGGCCATTTCAGCTACAAGTTGATCTATCTGAAAAATGAACATTACATACTAAAGAATTAAGAGCTGTTCGAGTGAAATATCGCTGGACTATTCCAAATACTTATCAAATATGTATAAAATTAGCCATTAAAATATACAAAAGAGGTCAACAGACATATGTTTTTTCGACACTTTATATTTTTATTTCTAAGTACATGTTAATGTATTTTTACATCTAAAACACTTACAATTTTACAACACTATGCTGATCAAATTTATTTCAGACCCAGAGAATACTAACAAAGAAATCTACAATGCCATATATATTGCACACTTTAGCACATTTAAGTGTTGTAAAGATCTTTTTATTCCCTTCTTGTATTTCCTTTTTAAACAAATCTTGTTTTACGTGTAACTTTATGCGATGTATTAATTGTCATTTGCCATGTACAGTACAGCTCAAGGGGGTTTTCCCAAAAACCCTCACCCCCGCGGGCTGATAAGACAGCCCACCGCGTTCCCGCTCACCTGTACGCAGGGTTTCCCCTACAATAACCCGGCTGTCCCGCGGGGTTTGATCATTCAACTATTAAGCCCGCGGAGGGAAATCCGATAACGATTTATGACAGCTGTGATTAAGGCAGCCCCCCGGCGTTCCCGCTTATCTGTATGCGGGGGTTTCCCCTACAATAACCCCGCAGTACCGCGGAATTTCATCATTTTTCAAACGGTAGTTAATATACAACATCACACTATTGGACTAAAATGTTTTTAAATCAAGAGGAATATCCTATTCAGTAACCCAGACGCGACATGTAACATTAACCCATCTGTAATGCGATCAAAGCGAGTGAACGTCAATTATTACTTTCAATTAATAGGTGTTAAAAACATGTCGACAATCTTGAGTTGTTCGGTATTATTATGTTATGGTTAATCACTTATGCTGTCGGCTTTATGAAGCATTCATGTATCATAAATTCACAAATCAATTCTACCACCCGGTGTCCTCCCCTATTAATATAGGCGAATCTTTGATTGCCGGATCTGTTTTCTGGCCGCTTGTTAATGAGAATCGAAATGTTTAATTCACAATACTCGCATTTGGTACGGTTTCGAATATGGTAACTTATACACAATATTGACTGGAAAGATGATGAAGTTCAATTATGTTGTCGTCTATATGTTTTCCCTTTTCCACTTGCAGACGCTTTCTGACGCAGCTACAAAAGAAGAATTTGGAAACATTGTGACATAATACAAAACTGTCTCAATGGTTTCAACCTTATTCAATAATAAGTGTACTTCCGTTTATACAGTTTCCAAATGTTTACCTACAAGTTTTCAAATTGGCTACTGCTGATGTGTTGCATGTGGAAAATGGTTAATAAGAATAGCCTTCCTCTCAGTGGCATAATACAACTTAGTTGTAAAGGATGTGCATGTAATGTAATTCAGAAAAAAAATATCACCATTCGCATACGCGCAATAAGATCATGATGTAACCGTCTTACTACATGCATCTAGGCTTACAAGCCTCACAAGAACGGTTATGACCAAACACTAACTATAAACGTACGTTTTTTATTGTAAATTCTATTTATGTCATTATATCCGAAGGTCGGTTTTGGCGTGACGTGAAACATGTATTAACAAAACCCGTCATGAGCAAGTTCTCCATTTGTCAAATGTTTTCATCTCTAGTCCATAATAGATCTTTAAGTTTTTGATATATGTTTCTGTATTATATGTAGACGTTTTGAATGTCGTCTACTGCGGATTTATCATATGTTGGAAAGGGGGGTTAAAGAAAAAAATAAAAAGATGAGCGCTTGTTAGCTGATCGTGTAATGATCTTATCAAGTTAACCCCTTTCCAACAAACACCAAGCAGACGACTTATAAAACACTTTGTCAATCATTATTTTCAGCCCTGTATCCATTTGCCACAATGCTCTTTCTGACCCTTATGTTCCCGTCTGCCACTTGATTCAATAGTACATAGTGCTAAAGAGTGGAATTACACTTGTTTTTCCCCCTCTGGTCTTCTCTTAAAAGAACCTTCTTTGTCATCTTTTCGTCTTAGTCCCTCGTTTGTGCGGCTCACGATGGTGTCTTCTCAAACAAATGTTTTACCTGCAGCGGAGTAAAAGGCTTTGACATATCTTCTGATGATGTTTTCCTTACCGAGTCTAGTTCCTCCTTAATCTTCACTCCACCACCGAACCAGCTACTCCCCCATCTTATATTTCCCGGACCGAATAACTCCGGGAAAAAAGTCGTGTTAAGGTTAGTCCAACATTCCCTATTGCGATGGAATCATCCCTTAGCTTCCGAAGTCACATTCTGTTTTGTATTAGCCTTTTTAAATAGGTTGTAAACAGTTTAAAAGTAGCTAGGACCATGATGTGACCATTGTACAGGACAGTGATCTATGAATTGATTGATTGATTGATTGGGGTTTAACGCCATTTTTAACCATTTCTCAGTCATATCACGGCGGCCAGTTCTCCTACTCATGCATTTCCTGGGTTTCTCACACCACCCATACAGATCAAACCCTTTGCAAAATATTTGCAGAATATGTGCAGAATATATTCCTTTCAAACTACTATTTGCACTCTATTTGCAAATGCTTTGCGGAAAGTAGCTGCAAATACTTTGCAAATATCAATATATCTGGCAAAGGCATTGCAAACGTTAACTTAGATAACTAAAGTAGCTGCAAATACTGTGCAAATACCAACTCTGTCTGTTTATATATATGGCAAATAGTATGCAAATAGTAACTTATTAATTATATAACTGAAGTTTAGCTGCAAATACTTTGCAAGTACTAACTTAGTCTATTAATATTCTTGCAAATACATTGCAAATACTAACTTTGTCTGTAAATATTCTTGCAAAGGGTATGCAAAGGGTAACTTAGAATTTCAAACAGTGCAAGTAGTTTGCAAACACTAACTTATCCCCTGAATGATATTTTCCAAATACAAAGTTGTTGGACTTCAAATGAAATTATTACAATAGTTTTATAAATTATTGACTGATTTAACCACTATATATAACCAAAACATGTGTGCAGCTTATATAAAAGTGTGTATATAAATTCAGTATAATTTTACATAAACATGATGTTTTCAGTTGAAAATGCAAAAGCCAAAGATATGTTTGGCTAAAACATACATTCTGTAGCAGACGACTTCAAACGCATTTTGTCAAAACATAGAAAATCTCCATAATTGAATGGATAACCTGTGACAAAAAGTGGTAAACATTGTGGCAAAAGGAGAAATTGCACTTTCTTCTTTGTCACTATGTTTTCAAAAAGCTATCTGCTGCAGAGGCGTCAGAAAGCGTCTATATGAGGGAAAGGGATTGTCCCTGAAGTGTTCAGGCCCTAAATATAATTTATAAAGAAAATTGAATTCTGGTTTTATTGAATCTTTTCAGGAATAAATTGACAATCGTAGTTCGAAGTTTGATTTACAGGTATTTTTCGATCCTCCTGTAGAGTCGCATTTCAACATGTGGGTCAGTTTAAAAATAAATGCGATCTCATGATTGATTTGCATATTAATGAGATCACATGATCCAATCAGGTCAAATATATATAACTTCCTGTTGATTTTTCAATCATTTTCCAGTCGCGATTATTTATGAAAATATCGGCACGGAAAGTTAAGAGCATGGTGTTCCGCATCTGGTAAGTATTTATTTTACGATTCAATACATTTGAAAACATTAAATCAATAACTTTAATTTGATGTAAGAATAAACAAAATCCGTCCACAAACAACGATAGCATGCAAATTTAAAGTTCAAAGGTCACGCTTTTCGAGCATGACTCGGAGGTCAATATACGACGCCATTTTGTCAATATTAAATCGCTGGAGAAAATACACTACAAACCCCGAAATCAGCGCTAACACACAATCTTGATTAATATTTTGATGAATAATCAGATAATTAATATGATTTTATGAAATAAACCCGTTAATATTTGTTATTCAGCCATTATACTTAAATCCGTTAAACCCTAAACAAAGGGTCACGATTACGTAAATTTTCATAGTAAGAAAACAATAACATTGGCGAAAATATTCGCTTACGTGCGAGTTTCTAAACAGTTTTAGAAATGAAACACATATACTCTTGTCATTGCATTGCACACTTATTTAGATGCTAGTTATTATTTAAAACGAAGCCAAATTTTTTATTTTGAAATTGCCAACAGGAATTGATTTCGGACAGTCACATTTTCGGATACGGCAAATGTAGCAATGTTGTTGTCATCATACATTTTCGTGATGGACGCGACACATTATAAATATTATGTGTATTTTCAATGATTTGACATTGTATTAATTAATAAGATGAACCCTTTCCCACATGCAAAGATATCTACCATAGAACTGATTCTTTGAAAACATTGTGGAAAAGGAGGCTTTTTTCAAAACTTATTCAATAATTATATTTTCACTTATATTAGAGATTTTTTAATCATTTGACATGATATAAAATTATAACCTTACCCACCCGTAGACACATTTGCAACCGATTTTTAAGACATTGTGGAAAAAGAGGATCTTTCTTCAAACTTAATAACTTATTGCAACATCTGCAGCAGATTTTATTTAAAACATTGTGACAAAGGGGGATATTTTTCTGCAAACCATATTCAATTATAACACTCCTCAATAAAGAGGTTTTTCTTAATTTGACCAAAGTCACTGATGCAGATCTGTCACATGTTGCAATGGATTAATTTATTATTAATTGGCTATAATTGCTATAGATAAAGTATAACCTGTACTGAATTCTTGGAATGAAAATAAAAGACACACATTTACTTTTTCATTTATTTTCATAATTTTATGAATCATGTACATATTTCAGACTTATGACATGATGAATGGTTTATAATGGTATCCAGCCAACACAAGACAATTGATCATCCCTGAATCACCGCTGTCCATCCTGTAAAGATGTTCAATCCCAAAAGAATGTATCAAGAATGACATGAAGATGAAAGATGATGGTGTTATAATTTCAAACATTGAAGCATTGAATGATGATGCCATAAGGTCAAATTTGAAAGATGACAGAGGAATATTTTCTAATGATCTTATGCTGTGTGTTATTGATTTATTTGGAGCAGATCATGCCTAGTGACAAAAGAAGAAATTGCACAAAACGTTACTCACTTTTATAGGTTATCCATTCAATTATAGAGAACTTCTATTTTTTGACAACATATGTTCAAAGTTGTCTGCTGCAGAATTGTTGTATGAGGGAAAGGGTTAAATCATATAAAATATAGAGGTTATTTATTTCATATTTTATTTATATTTTAAATGATGTTTAATTAAAATAAAGCTTAAAATGGTAAACATATATCTGGATTTATATATACCTTAATTCCCAAGTTTTTAGAATGTAATCTATTTGCAGACTGTTTGCAATCTAGTTGCAGACCGTTTGCAATCTATTTGCAGATGGTTTGCAATCTATTTGCAGACTGTTGCAATCTAGTTGCATAGTATTTGTGCAATCTAGTTGCAAAGTATTTGCAATCTAGTTGCATAGTATTTGCAATCTAGTTGCATAGTATTTGTAATCTAGTTGCAAAGTATTTGCAATCTAGTTGCATAGTATTTGTAATCTAGTTGCATAGTATTTGTAACCTTTTTGCAGATTTTGCTGTTGAATTGGCTGCAAACATTCTGCAAAGGGTTTTTTGAATGCTTCATGTACCCTTTGCAATCTGTTTGCAGACTGTTTGCACAGATCGTTCCAAATCTACCCGTCTGCAGAATATATTCTGCAAATATTTGTAGAATATATTCTGCAAACACTTTCGCAAACAATTTGCAAAGGTTTGGAATATATTCCGCAAACACTCCCATTCGTAGGGGCAGTACTCCACACAATAATCTTCCCAAGCAACTGGCTGCTTTTCCACATAGACTAAGCCGATTGGTGGAAGACGAATGACGCCATCTATGAATTGAAAATGAAATGTAAATATAGTTCAGAACGGCAGTTATTTTAAAAATCATTTATTTTAAGTCACTCTTTTACACGATGTTTAATGATGCACAGTTAATAAAAATGCGCTTGTTTTTCAGGAATTATCTTTATACATATAATATTGTCACGCTGATTAACCAACCTACTTTTGAGATATACCACTCTTTAATACGGATTAAGATAAAGTGGCTGTTTATTACAACACATGTCAACCCTTTACCCAGACTTTCTGTAGATGACTTTCAACTGTATTTCAGTTAGATCATGGTATTGTATTGTTAAGTTCCCAATACTCACGATTTTATTTACCCTGACACGATAACATATATTTTACCGAATCTATTAGCGCGTAGGATGGAACCCATTAATACGTTTTTTAAAGTGTTTGGTATGCCGGGAAACTATTTTGCCCTTTTACCACATACAGATGCTGTCGACGCCTCTACAGCAGATGACTTATGAAAACATTGTGACAAAATGTAAAATTTCTCATGTTTCAACATTATTCAATATTGATTCATTCATTAGGGCTTAACGCGGTTTTCAACTATTGTTCAGTATATCACGCGTGCCGGTTCACGTACTTAAGCTACCAGTTCTACTTACAACATACATCAAAAGTAGCTGGCTGCTTTTCCAAATTGACTGTTAGCCCATTGGTGAAACACGAGTGACGTTTCGTCAAACTTCGAAAATGTTGGCAGAGCTGGTATTCGAACTCATAACCCTTGGATTTACAGCCTGTGTCGCTACCGACTGAGTTATCGGGGCTCAATAATTAAGCTTCTATTTATTGTAATATCACGAAGTTTTGCGTAGATATTTTATATGTCGTCTGCTGCATACATGTATATCAAGTATACATATTCATTGAGCGGGGCGGGGCGATCACGCACCGGTTTATGATGTAACTTGGATCTGTTTACGATAGTCGACGTATCAGATGGCAATTTTAAGATACACCAGCTTTTTCCATGATGTTTTATTTTACTGTATGCATATCTAAACGAAGTCAACTATGCACAGGTACAAAATATTACCTATAAATGAGGCGTGTTAGGGGATATTGATGCCAATTCGAACAGTATAGTGTATATACACCAGCAACCTGTTGCAACCTGTTATACAGTCATAAATGGCAAAAACACAACATTAACAGAAAAGTGTCAAATCAACAATACCCAAAGTCACAAGTTAAAAGTTGGCTTTTGTGCAAAGTTTAGATCCAGAACAGGGATGCACACAGCTCATATATAACTTACAAGATTGTTAGACGAAACGGTCAACTTTTATAGATTCTGATTAAACTGACCAGGTTCACAAGACAATCTGAACATACACTTAAAATAGCTTGTTCCTTTACTCATACACTCGCTCTGAACTAGTGTGCAGCGGTTGTTTTGTGCATGTTTTATTTGTTCTTGCCTGCGCAGGATTTAATTAATCGCATTACAGTAAGAAAAGCTTAACGCCGTTTGTACACTATTCAGTCATATCACGGCGGCCAGTTCAGATACTCATGTGTTTCCTAGCTTTCTTCGGGACAGGTCCTATGTTCGAGCCTTATGATACAGGCATATATTGGTAAACGTAAATAAATATAAACCAGAAACAGGACCTATATTTTGCTCCGATACAATTAGTTTAAACATGCAGACTATTGGAATATATTTGAAATCTCTACTCCGAATTAAATGATTTCATAAAAGTTTCCGTTTATTTTTAAAATGAGCATTTCATCATATGCTTTTAACAATGCTCAATGTTGATTAATTGGGATAAAACGTCGTTTTCAACAATTGTTCAGTCAAATTACTGCGGCCAATTCACATATCTCGACACTGCAAACAATCATGATTAAGGGCACCCAACGTTATGGCATTTGCTAAATGTATATATAGAGATCAGCACGCACATTCATGCTATCCAATGTTGTTGTACATAGTTCGAAGAAATTCCTAGATTTGCCTGCGTGAATATGCATAGTGGTTTCGATCTACACTTCACTGCCTACGCTAAAAACAAATTATATTACCTTTGATCATATATACTTTATGTTGTCGTTTTACATTGTTCTAATATCTTTTGTGTTTTTTAGGGGACATAGATAAATTTCTTTTACATATTTCTATTGAAAATAGCAAAATGCAAGTTTTAAGCCGAATCTTATAAAATGTATGTATATATGTATGAAATTTGCTTGCCAAAAAACGATGTTATTTAAACGACGAAACAAACTGTCAGATTACCAGCTGGTTAGTCGGGTCAATAAAAACAATGCCCTGTGATCTATATGCACGTCACCGTCTTTCAATCAGCCTGACAACCAACACAAAATATATCACACGTTTTTCATCTGTCACGTGCTTTATAAAGTGCTACACCCTTTACACACAAACATTAATGTTTATATTGAAACGAAATCTGTTTTGCGATTCATTTGTCTTCAATGTAGTGTCGTTATAAAAAGTGATTTTTGTTTGATTTGGTAAATGAATATAAATTTGTTAATGGATTTATCATAATCGTGTTGATCTTAATAGTTTGTGAATGTAAAAATAGGATTATCATTCTCAAAGGTAAGGCTTTATTTCTCAATTATGCTGTAGAACAATGAATTTGATTATAAATGTTTGCAATATGCACATGCAGATTTCATCGCAATAGAGCTCAGACAACTCGATGTTCAAAGTATTCAAGTAAGGTATTTTAGCGACTGTTCCAGTGTTTCTTTGTTTTGGTCTTAGTTTCAGCATATAAAACATACTCGTATATATACATGATGAGTCAAGTTTACACATATATGCGCATACAAATCCAGGTCTACAGTGTACATGGTACATTTAGTAACAGTGATTTATCTGATCTGACTCAATTGTCATTATTTGATTTAGCCATTGGTTTGCTAATATCCGAGGAAACATGTAATGACCTGAAAATTAGCAGTATACATGTAGATTTGAGTAGGGGGTCATATTTTAAGAGACGTAGAAGTCGCTCCCTTTTCAGTGTTCGCTCTTCCGTCCGTAATTACATCATAAATCGACTCGTGTAGATGCGTTTACAGACTTCTGGTTCAGATTAATGGAAATGGGTTACAATATGAAATATAGTAAATGAAATATAGTAACACAATTTAAAAGCCAATGAAAAGAGGGAACGTCATCTAAAACATTTAATCTCGAGGAGCTTGAGAAAGAACGTAACTATTATTGAAATTAAATTGCAATATATTGATTTTTTTTTTATTAACACTCGCCATGCAGAATAATCAATCTGGCGAGCGATTATTTTGAAAAGTAAACAATCGCTTGTGATGCATATGCCTGCAAAATTTACTATTTGGGAAGCAGAGTAAATAATATAGAATAGTTAACATAATGTATAATCGGAAAAAAAATTAAAACACACCCACTCGCATTTTTCCGCGGGGGCTTCGCGAAAGAAATATAGGCCACTCCCATTTAACATTTTCTGCGGGGGGAACCCTGCAATCCACCTCAAGCGGGCATATCTCTGAAATACCTGTAAAACGCCGGGTTAAGCCGGGGGAGCGACTTAACGCCGGCGGTTAATCATTTTATCGATACCCCCCTCAACCCGGGGTGAGGGTTTTTGGGAAAACCCCCTTGAGCTGTACTGTAACTGTAAAATTGTGTAACAAAACAGTTCAACTTTCATGTATTAACATGATAATATAGTTATGCATAGAAGAAACTGCTGAAGACGGTTAGGCCGGATTGTCACAGTTTGACCTTCAATATAAACAATACCAAGGTCAAGGTTACCATAGAAAACAATAGAACTTCTTACTGGTAACCTTCATGCCAAGGTTCAAGATTGTACCCCTTTCCATTGCTGAGATTTTGCTTAAACAGAAATTTTAACCAAAATGATACAGACGGACAGTGCTATACAATATTAACACAGATGTGGTAAACTGTTTTATTGGCTAAGTATTTTTCGGGGGGAAATAAAAACAGCTATTTCATATATATTTTTTACAAAACATATTTAACTCAGAACTTGCCTTTGATGTCATGCTACAATCAGGAAGAACTTCCAAAGACATCCTACCCGAAGCCTCAGCCAAGACCTTTTCCTTCTGTCTTTTCAGTTTGGCTGCCTCCTTTTTGGCACTTTGAGCCTACAAAACAAATACAATTTATTACAGTATGTATTGATTAAAATATAAAATATATTTTGAAAACAAGAAAATGTGTAAATGGAACACGGATGCCTTGGTTGGTCGACGGATTGACGAACAAACAAGACAGACGAATGGATGGACACATGGAGGGTCACAACCTCCACTAGACATACATTTTTAATAATAGGTCTTTTGTGTTAAGTTTCATCATGATAGGACATCAACTTGACTTTAAACTTGCTTGACCAAATTTTTTAACCTGAGCGAAATGGATAAACAGAGGGCGGCAACTCCAATTAGACATATTTTTTAAACATTAGTATGTTGAAGATGATGCTTTGTGTTATGTTTCATTAAGATCCGACATCAACTTCAATAAAAACTACCTTGACCAAAAACATTAACCCGAGTGGAACATATGAATGAACACACAAACAAAGGGAGGGTCACAACCTCCGTTGATTTAAAACAATGATATGTTGATGGCCATTTGTGTGAAGTTTCACTAAAAAACAATACCTCAACTTGAAGATCTTTCTTTGGCAGCTTTGCTTGGTACAAGTTCATTTTCTGTAAACGAAATAATATAACGGATTTCTATAATATTTAAAAAATATAGTATAAATGGTTAAGCTATATCTGTAATTGTTTTGAAAAAAAATAATTTGGTATGAATAAATTTATAAATTGAAAATGGCCATAATTCTTAAACAAAACTTGACAGAGTTATGTATCCTTGTCGGTTGATGGAGGTAAGGATGATAAATAAGGCGAAAAATTGCCATTATTATTACAAAACCTTGACAGAGTTATGTGTTCTTGTCTGTTGCTGGAGGTCATGATGGTGAAAAAGTGTTGTAAGTTTCAAAGCAATATATGTAATGGTTTCGGAAAAAAGTAAATTGGTACCAAAAATTTAACTAAAATTCTAAGTCGCGAAAGGGCCATAATTCTTACAAAAAATTTGACAGAGTTATGAACTCTTGTCTGTTGATGGAGTTAATGATAGTGAATAAGTGTTGTAAGTTTCGAAGCCATATCTGTAATGGTTTTGAAAAAAGTAAATTAGTATAAACTAGAACTATCACTGAATGTGATTAATACCCCCGAACATTGCCCTAATAGGAAAAGTGGAATATTAAGAAACCCCACCTTAAATTCCAACTTGTAGTTTTAAAGATAATCTCCGAACAAGAAAAAAATATAAGAAAGGGCAATGAAAATTATTCTACGAACAAGAAAATATAACAAAGGGCAATAAATCGATAATTAGCTAAAATAGAGTTATGGTTCTTGTTCACTGCACTTCCTCTCAATCCTTTCAATGTGTTGTATCATAGTATAAAGTTTTATTGAATTCCATCCATAAGTTCTGAAATTATTCTACGCTCCACAAAAAGTAACAAAGGGCAATTACTCTGTAATTATGTAAATTAGAGTTATGGTTCTTGTACACTACACTTCCTCTCATAGTGCTCTACTATTGTATGCAGTTTTATTAGATTCCATCTATTAGTTATTAAGTAATTCTCCGGACAAGTAAATAACAAAGAGCAATAACTCTGTATTTAGGCAAAATAGAGTTATGGTTCCTGTACACCGCATTTCCTCTCAATGTATTGTATCATCGTTTGAAGTTTTATTAAATTCCAACAATTAGTTTAAAAGTTATGCTACGGATAAGACTCTACGAAAAAGAAAAAGTAACAAAGGGCAATTACTCTGTAATTAAGTAAATTAGAGTTATGGTTCTTGTACACTGCACTTTCTCTCATTGTGTTCTACCATTGTATGATATTATTAGATTCCATCTATTAGTTATTTAGTAATTCTCTGGACAAGAAAAAGTAACAAAGGGCAATAACTCTGTAATTAGGCAAAATAGAGTTATGGTTCCTGTACACCGCACTTTCTCTCAATGTGTTGTATCATTGTATGAAGTTTTATTAAATTCAAACAATTAGTTTAAAGTTATTCTCCGGACATGACTCTACGAACAAGAAATAGTAACAAAGGTCAGTAACTCTGTAATTATGTAAATTAAAGTTATAGTTCTTATACACTGCACTTCCACTCATTATGCTCTACCATTGTATTTATAAGATTCATCTATTAGTTATCAAGTTATTTTCCGGACAAGAAAAGGTGACAAAGGGCAATAACTCTGTATTTAGGTAAAATAGAGTTATGGTTCCTGTACTACGCACTTCCTATCAATGTGTTGTATCATCATATGAAGTTTTATTAAATTCCAACAATTAGTTTTAAAGTTATGCTCCGGACAAGACTCTATGAAAAAGAAAAAGTGACAAAGGGCAATAACTCTGTTATTATGTAAATTAGAGTTATGGTTCTTGTATACTGCACTTCCTCTCATAATGCTCTACCATTGTATGCAGTTTTATTAGATTCCATCTATTAGTTATTAAGTTATTCTCCGGACAAGAAAAAGTAACAAAGGGCAATAACTCTGTATTTAGGTAAATTAGAGTTCTGGTTCCTGTACACTGCACTTCCTCTCGATGTGCTGTATCATTGTATGCAGTTTCATTAAATTCCAACAATTAGTTTTAAAGTTATGCTCCGGACAAGACTCTACGAACTAGAAAAAGTAACAAAGGGCAATAACTCTGTTATTATGTAAATTAGAGTTATTGTTCTTGTACACTGCACTTCCTCTCATTGTGCTCTACCAGTGTATGAAGTTTCATTAGATTCCATCTATTAGTTATTAAGTAATTCTCCTGACAAGAAAAAGTAACAAAGGGCAATAACTGTAATTAGGTAAAGTAGAGTTATGGTTCATGTACACCGCACTTCCTCTCAATGTGTTGTATCATCATATGATATTTATTAAATTTCAACAATTAGTTTTAAAGTTATGCTCCGGACAAGGAAAATCGCAACGGACCAACCGACCGACCGACCAACCACAGGGTGACTCCTATATACCCCCTCAAAACTTCGTTTATCGGGGGTATAAAAACATAACCAAAATTCTAAGTCTAAAAAGGGCCATAATTTCATTCAAAGGGTTTTTGTAATAACAATATATAGTATTCTATAATTAATAATACATACTAGATTCATCAACTATCTCAATGTCGTTATTTGTCTCATCGTCAGATGGCATAGGGGGCACAGTTACCGGACCCTTGCGTTTTCTAAACAAAAAAGAAGTATCATCAGTTACAATTAAACTGAACATTGCTAAATGGTGATTGTAACCATCATAATAATCATCATCACTTTCTGTCAATGCCTTAATTTACAACCAATTCTTTTATTTTTTTTATATAATACTAGAATGGAGTGCTCCTATGAGCACCGACGTTTCATTCTAATCCTTCAATAGAAAGTTATTTGAAAATGCAGCGAAATAGTGTAACAGACGCGCAGACAGATGCCGTCTGCTAACTGTCCAGGTCTTCAAATCTGAAGCCAATATTTTTTCTGGTGTAAATTACATCATAATTATTGCACGGCTGCAAATGGGGTTCAAATCAATTATATATAATACTTAAGCTTATTTTCATTTTATATACAACTTAAGTAAGGTATTGTTAATATAATAAACATACCTTTCAGCCGTTTTCTTTGGTACATGTGTATCCACTTGTTCCTGCTCTATCTGCAGCACAGTAGTTTGTTCTTCTACCTGAAGCACTTTGTTATTATCAGTCTGTCTCAGCCATACTCTATCAACAAGATCTTTGAAGTCTTTCCCAGCTAGGGTAGCCTCCAATGCCTTCTTTCCCGATTCGTCTGAAATGAATACAAGCCATGTATATACATTCTCATTCTCATTTTTGTGTGATAATAACCATGATTAAGGACTTAATTAAAGGTCAACCATGCTTATTTAAAATCACAGATTTACTGTGTTTTTTCATAATTGCATAGAACAACTGGCATAGCTATTGAGTTAGTGCCCATTTCCTTTGATTGATACATGCTAAGATAATAAAACATTTTACCAATTTTAATAATGAACTTGATTCTAGGATAAGCACAATGTTATGTGCTAAGAAATAACAAGAGGCCCATGAGGGCCTATGCTCTACTGGCATTGATCTGGCTTGTTTCAAAAGGAACCAATATGTCATCAATATTCAAATACCATCTAAGTTTGGTGAAGATCAGATAGTAAATGGAAGCTCTATTGTGTTCACAAGCTGTATTATAGCAATTTTGACAATTTCAAGGGCCATAATCCAGCCATGCATGGGTAGATCTGGCCGTTTTTTAGAAATGAACCAAACTCTCATGTAAATCTAACTACTGTATAAGTTTGATTGAGATACAATCAAAAACTAGAGATTGCTTTTTTGAAAAAGCGCTTGTCTCCCCATTTGTGTGGTCGTAGGGGAGGAAAAGAAATGATGGAGATGAATTTTTTAGTTTTGGACTGGAGATGAAGCAACAGTGACAATCCTCAGTTATTGAGCGGAAACCATTTTTCAGCTGAGGGTTACCATGACCTAGTGACCTCAAAATCAATAGGGGTCATTTGCTGCTGGTGACCAACCTGCACACCAAGTATGAAGTTCCAGGCCCCAAGCAATCTTCAGTTAATGAGCGGAAACCATTTTTCAGCCAAAGGTCACCGCGACCTTGACCTTTGACCTACTGACATCAATAGGGGTCATCTACAGGTTAGGACCAAGCTGCACACCAAGTATGAAGTTCCTGGGTATAAGCAGTCTTGAGTTATTGAGTAAAACACATTTTTCAGCTGAAGGTTACCGTGACCTTCGACATTTGACCTTGTGACCTCAAAATCAAACAAATTCAATAAAGGTCATTTACTGGTTAGGACCAACCTGCACACCAGGTATGAAGTTCCTCAACATAAGCTTTCTTTAGTTATTGAGAGGAAACCATTTTTCAGCTGAAGGTTACCATGACCTTGACCTTTAAGCTAGTGACCTCAAAATCAATAGGGGTCATCTACTGGTGGTGACCAACCTGCACACCAAGTATTAACTTCCATGGCCAAAGCATTCTCCAGTTATTAAGCAAAAACAATGTTTCAGCTCATTGTCACTGTGACCTTTCAGCTCAAGGTCACTGTGACCTTGACTTTGACCTCAAAATTAATAGGGTCTTCTACTTGGATTGGCCAACCTGCATACCATGTATGGAGTTCCTCGGCCCAAGCGTTCTTCAGTTATTGAGCGGAAACCATTTTTTACCTCACAAGGTCACCATGACCTTGACCTTTGACCTTCTGACATCAAAATCAATAGGAGTCATCTACTGGTCATGACCAACCTGCATACCAAGTATGAAGATCCTATGCCCAAGCGTTCTTCATTTATTGAGCGGAAACAAGTGTGAGGGATGTGACCTTGACCACTGTGACCTTGACCTTAAAATTAATAGGGGTCATTTGCTGGTGGTGACCAACCTGCACATCAAGTATGAAGTTCCTGGGCCCAAGCAAAAACTATTTATCAGCTCATTGTCACTGTGACCTTTCAAGCTCATGGTCACTGTGACCTTGACTTTAGACATACTGACCTCAAAATCAATAGGGGTCTTCTACTAGGCATGGCCAACCTGCATACCAAGTATGGAGTTCCTCAGCCAAAGCGTTCTTCAGTTATTGAGCGGAAACCATTTTTTACCTCACAAGGTCACCATGACCTTGACCTTTGACTTTCTGTTATCAAAATCAATAGGTCAGCTACTGGTCATGACCAACCTGCATACCAAGTATGAAGTTCCTACGACCAAGCGTTCTTCAGTTATTGAGCGGAAACAAGTGTGACAGACGGAAGGACGGACGAAAGGACGGACGGAACGGGCAAAAACAATATGTCACCCCCATGTAATGGGGGAGACATAATAAGTACTGTATCATGTTAACAAGCCCTATTATAGCAATTTTGACTATTTCAAGGGCCATAATCCAGTCATGCATGGGCAGATCTGGCTGGTTTTCGAAAGGAACCGAGCTCTCATGGATATCTAACTACTGTATAAGTTTGGTTGAGATACAATCAAAAGTGAAGACTGTATCGTGTTAACAAGCTCTTTCATAGCAATTTTGACCATTTCAAGGGCCATAATCCAGTCATGCATGGGCGGATCTGGCTGGTTTTCGAAAGGAACCGAGCTCTTATGGATATCTAACTACTGTATAAGTTTGGTTGGTATACAATCAAAAGTGAAGACTGTATCGTGTTAACAAGCTCTTTTATAGCAATTTTGACATTTCAAGGGCCATAATCCAGTCATGCATGGGCGGATCTGGCTGGTTTTCGAATGGAACAGAGCTCTCATGGGTATCTAACTACTGTATAAGTTTGGTTGAGATACAATCAAAAGTGAAGACTATCGTGTTAACAAGAAATTGTTTACGGACGCACGACGGACAAATCACCACGACATAAGCCCTTCTGGCCTTTGGCCAGTAGAGCTAAAAACAGTTACCCCACCCGCCCATAATCGTGTTCACTTCGACGATAATTTATTATTAACACTAGGCCTATTGCAAAAACAAGAGGGCCATGATGGCCCTGGATCGCTCACCTTAATTATACAATGTACTGTTATGCAAAACACATCAAGACAATTATTCTGAATGCAACCTCCAGTGTTAACAAGATTTTCCTTCATTTGGCTTAGTGATCTATAAATTATTTTTCCTGATATGACCCATATTCCAACATGGACTAGATATCATCAAAACAACATTCTGACAAATTTTCAACTTGCTCAAAGTAAAAATGCGGCCTCCGGAGTTTGAACAATATTTTCCTTTATTGACCTTGTTTCTGACCCCCATATGACCCATATTCGAACTTGAACTAGATATCATTTAGACAAACATTCTGACCAAATTTCAAGATGCTTAAGCAAAAAATGTGGCATCCAAAATGTTAACAAGATTTTCCTTCAGTTTGCCCTAGTGACCTAATTTTTGACCCAGCATGACCCGTATTCGAACTTGGCCTAGATATCATTCAGCTAAACATTCTCACCAAATTTCAAGCTGCTGTAGCAAAACATGCGGCTTCTACAGAGTTAACAAGATTTTCCCTCAATTTGGCCTAGTGACCAAGTTTCTGACCCAATATGACCCATATTTAACCCATGTTCGAACTTGACCTACATATCATCAAGACAAATATTATGATAAAGTTTCAACATGCTCAAGTTGAAAATGTGACCTCTAGAGTGTTAACAAGATTACCCTTCAATTTAGCCTAGTGACCTAGTTTTTGACCCGGCATGACCCATATTCGAACTTGGCCTAGATATCATTCAGCTCAACATTCTAACTAAATTTCAAACTGCTGAAGCAAAAAATACAGCTTCTACGGTGTAAACAAGATTTCCCTTCAATTTGGCCTAGTGACCTAGTTTTTGACCCGGCATGACCCATATTCGAACTTGGCCTAGATATCATTCAGCTCAACATTCTAACTAAATTTCAAGCTGCTGAAGCAAAAAATGCAGCTTCTACAGTGTTAACAAGATTTTTATTCAATTTGGCCTAGTGACCTAGTTTTTGACCCGGCATGACCCATATTCGAACTTGACCTAGATATTTTAAACACAAACATTCTGACAAAATTTCAAACTGCTGAAGCAAAAATTGCGGCCTCTGGAGTGTTAACAAGATTTTCCTTCAATTTGACCTAGTGACCTACTTTTTGACCCGACATGACCCATGTTCGAACTTGACCTACATATCATCAAGACAAACATTCCGATGCAGTTTCAACATGCTCAAGTTGAAAATGTTGCCTCCAGAGTGTTAACAAGATTTCGCTTCAATTTGACCTAGTGACCTCGTTTTTGACCTCATATGGCCCAGTTTCGAACTTGTCCAAGATTTTATAGAGATGAATGTTCTGATACACTTTCATGAAGATTGGATGCAAAATGTAGCCTGTAGAGTGTTAACAAGCTGAAATGTTGACGACGCACGACGGACTGACGCCGGACAAAATGTGATCACAATAGCTCACCTTGCACTTCGTGCATAGGTGAGCTAAAAACATTCAGAAATTATAAATGAAAGAATCAATTTTTTAGAAAATGAAAATATGTTTACACAGCGTAGATCTAGAACAGAACTTAATACAGTTACTAATAATAACATGATAATTTCATACTGTACCCGATATTCTACCGATGACTGCATTTTGACGTCCAAAGCCCGGACATTTTGCCGTAACCTGATCTTCGGCCTTGTATTCTTCGAGTGGTCTTCTCGGCTCCACTATATTACTTAAATTTAACACATTTCCAGTCACTGGATCATCGTTTATCCATATAAATATTCCAAATAATTTATTCATCGCCATCTTTAAGAAAATGAAGCTGTTTAAAACCACGCGCAAATTTGCAGACTGGTGCTTGTTGTTGGTTGGCTTTGTTTACCTTCCTGCAGATTTATATAGGCGATTCCAGTCGCAGATTTATTTGATTATGGTCCAGTCAGAATCCCAATGATTTGATTGGTTCGGGATCTGTATGCTGATTGGTTTGATTTTACTGCTATTAGATCGCATACAAATTATTTCCATCGAAATCGCCATAGCCTAATATTTTAATTATTTTATTCACAACAAGAGGCCCATGAGGGCCTATGCTCTACTGGTATGGTTCTTTTGTCATTTTCAATCCAAATTCAATTGTATGGTGAAGATCGGATAGTAAATGGAGGCTCTTTTGTGTTCACAAGCTGTATTATAGCAATTTTTACAATTTCATGGACCATAATCCAGTCTTGCATGGGCGGATCTGGCTGATTTTCAAAAGGAACCAAGCTCTCATCAATATTTAACTACTATCTAAGTTTGGTGAAGATCAGATAGTAAATGGAGCCTCTATTGTGTTCACATGCTCAATTATAGCAATTTGGACAATTTCAAGGGCCATAATCCAGTCTTGCATGGGCGGATCTGGCTGGTTTACGAAAGGAACTGAGCTCTCATGGATATCTAACTACTGTATACAGGGCTCCAGATAATTTTTTGGCAAGAGGAGTAATTACTCATGAAAATTTTGAGTGATGAGTAACGCCCAAACAACTATGAGTATTTTAATAAAGAATAAACTGTTAGTGACACATGTAACATGTAAAACAACAGTTCAGTTCCTGATATAGAATGCTGGTTATTCTTATATTGTCAAGTTCTGTTCAGTAAATGTTTACAATTTGACATAGCTTAGTCAAAACATTTTGTTTTTGTTTTCTTGACTCTTGGTTTATAGTCCGACATTAATCGCCTCTTTCTTCTTGAATTTGCCAACCATTGTTTGGCACACTTAACACTCCAGTCAGAGGCAAACTCTTCAAGCCATCAATAAAAAAATGTTTGTTTGCCCTTTACCGACCCTAGATCTTAGAGGTGGGTCGGTAGGTCGGAAAAATAATTTATTTTCTGGGAGGGGAGGATTAATAAACTAATATGAATGTTGAATGACATATAAATCATACAAGCTGCCCTGTTTCAGTGACTTTGTTGTTTTGCATATGCATGCTCTTCAATTTGAAGAGTTCTATGCTATCAATGTTTTTTGTAGTCTCAAGTGTAAACATATAAATACGGAAAAGATTTTTTGGATAGGTCACAGCCCTTTTTATCATGTAGAGGGTGTGCGTTAAGTGCAAAAATACAACTTGGGAAAACCGAAAATATACACGTGACCATTCCAGCCAATCGTATTTGCGAAATATAAATCAAAACTAATTTTATTCGAAAGCCAAAATATATGCGGTAAACGTCATCAATATTGGGGCCGTTGAATATGCATAAGACATGTATCGATTGTAAACTTCGGCTAATATTGCAAAACTGAAAGTATATTCCTTCCTAGCCACTCGGTAAATCTCGGAAATGAACTGTAATTACCGCGATTTGTCAAAGAAATAACCCTGTAAAAGATCGACGATTAGAAATGCATATTACTCGGCCGAAAAATTTCACTCCCCAAAAAATATGCTGGTGCCTCAAATCTTACCTCGGAATTCGCGAGTTTGCTTAAATTCGAACCCTGTAAATATGTATCGCATGGTGCATATATGAGAAATTCTTTCCTGTGTAATAGATTTGTTTACTACAGAAAGCGCGCGAAAAAAATCACGTGATTGAATGCCTGCGAAAATATCACGTGGTGTTATTTCTTCGAGTACAAAGCTATATTAGAAGCACCCATTTAACTGTTTCGCGAGATTACAAATTAGCAAAGCAACAACACACTATCACGTGATCAACTTACTAGGTTACAGTATTTTAGTGAGTTATTTATAGAAAGGTACATTTTGAAATTACATGGCTTCAATGACCGATCGATTTGGTTTCCGATTTACGTAAATAAGCTTAGTAGAAAACGGGAACCATTACTTTCAGTTCTTAAAATAGACTAGGTTTTTCCGAGAAACTTTGAAAGAAAATATTATTGTTTTATGATTTAAAAATGAAGATACGCATGATATCGTGAACGGATGAGTAAATTGCAAAATGTATGCGTATGTGTAACTCATGGAATTTGAAACACGTGCGTATTTGGAGATTTTCCATTCGTAATTTACGCAGATACGCACGTTATCTGGAGCTCTGTGTATAAGTTTGGTTGAGATACAATCAAAAGTGAAGACTGTATCGTGTTAACAAGCTCTTTTATAGCAATTTTGACCATTTCAAGGGTCATAATCCAGTCATGCATGGGCGGATCTGGCTGGTTTTCGAAAGGAACCGAGCTCTCATGGATATCTAACTACTGTATAAGTTTGGTTGAGATACAATCAAAAGTGAAGACTGTATCGTGTTAACAAGAAATTGTTTACGGACGGACGGACGCACGCACGCACGACGGACAATTCGCCATGACATAAGCTCGACTGGCTTTCAGCCAGTGGAGCTAAAAACCATTATGTATGACATTGTGCAAAGACCATACAGGATTGTTTTCAGTATTTTACGCATAACTTTTAAACTTTTAGAACTAAAGTATTTAATAATAATTAATCATTGGGCACAGTTACATAAAATCTGCAGTAGAAACTTTTGAAGCATCTAAGTAAAAGTAGGAAAACTCTATAGATATGTGAATAATAATTAAAACTGAAAACATTGTGGTTAAAGAAGAACATAATGAATAATTATTCCTTTTACCAAAATGTTTTCAAAAATTGTTTTCTGAAGACATGTAAGAAAATACATACATGTCTTTAAGAGGGAAACGATAAACTGGGGCAGCTTAGGTAAATCTGATTTTTCAGAGATTCATGATCTCAAATGAAAATCTTCTAAGTCCACTTTTACGCCTAGCACTTCAGTTTTCCGCTACAATGGGAAAATTTAAGTCAGATAATCCGCCTCAGATAATTGTCCAAGTATGATATTCCGCCTGAAATTTTTAATGAATTCCGCCTGAATTAAAATGCCCAAAGTGGACAGTTTGGGGCAGAATTTGAAGTTACGCCTCACGTCCGCCTGGAAACGGTAGTTTCCGCCTCATTTCCAGGCGGAATATGCCCCAAGTTTTCGTTGAATTCCGCCTGGATTAAAATGCCCAAAGTGGACAGTTTGGGGCGGAATTTGAAGTTACGCCTCAGTACCGCCTGGAAACGGCGGTTTCCGCCTAATTTCCAGGCGGTATATGCCCCAAATTTTCGTATAGGTGTATCTTCATCCACTCAAATTGTGCAAGCCTTGCTCCTTTTTTCACAATGTTTCCAAAAATAAGCCATTAACTCCTTTTTCTCCCTCCAAATAAAAAACGGTAGGTCTTAACACTTTCCCACATATAGACGCTTTTTGAAAACATAGTGACAAAAGAAGAAATTGCACAGAACTTGCAATTTCTTCTTTTGACACAAATGTTTTCCACTTTTAGTCATGGGTTATCCATTCAATTATAGAGATTTTCTATTTTTTGACAAAGTATGTGCAAAGTCGTCTGCTGCAGAATTGTCGTATGAGGGAAAGGGTTAAACCCAGAAAGAATGTTGAGTGTCTGCTATCTAGATAGCCAAACACATTATTTATAACATGAAAAGGGAGGTAATCACAAGACCAAAACCTAACAATGTTTAAACAATGGGTGGGGTAAGGATAAACATGAAACAACAAATATTCCAAAACCAGTCCATCATTTGCTGGTTTGTGGCAGCAGGCAATGCCATTTACGGATAAACACGTACAAGGATGAAATAACTGTGCAGAAAACTGAATTCGGCTCTCGTGCACAGCCAAAACAGGAATTCGAAATCACCGCTTGAACTGAATTGTTGCAACCAAATCCCTGCAGCGAAAAAAACAGCATGCTCGATCAGCGCCACTGTTGTAAAATGCAAAGACAGTGCTTACCTCAATGGTTCATCCGGACCGAACATCCGATGGGATAAACGACTAGGGCATAACGTCTCGTCTCCAACGTGTCTAAATTGTTAACCACTTGGTCCGCGAAGTCTAAATAAGCGTCTGCTCTGTACATGGGCCATGTGTATTCTCTAGTGACTTGCGGAGATCTCGTGCGCAGCTAGTGCGCATGCGCCAATGGTGGCTGTCACCGATAGGGGGCGTCTCAAAACAGCCATACCTTCTTAGGTGTAATCCGATTCTATCACAAGGCATCAATGTCGCCGGAAAAGACTGCATTGATTTATTTTTCAACACACATGTATTCTTGTCTTTCATTAGTCTAAACATACAGATAATGTTTTCATTAATATGTTTGAAATTCCACAGAAACGATCATGTGTTTATGTTTATATTACACACACAACGGTGTTTAAAACAGAGACATATAAATATGTATTTACATGTATTATATATATGTCTCTGTTTAAAAGAAATCGTTCAGACGCAAGCACGATAGTTGCCCAACTATTTCCCACACTTATATACGCTTTCTGACGCCTCTGCAACAGACGATTTTTGAAAATATTGTGGCAAAAGAAGAAATTGCTCATAGTGTCCTAGGAATTTCTGCTTTTACCACAAACCTTTCGTATGGAACGCCGAATCTACATAAACTCAAATATATTTAGAGAGCTCTTCAAATAATTAGAGAGCTCTCCAATTGAATTAATGATATCATCAATTCAATTGGAGAGCTCTCTAATTGATTTAAAGACCTCTCTAATTCAATTGAAGATATCTCCAAATCAACAATTCATTTGTTGCTCTCACTAATTGAATTAGAGATCTCTCCAAATCAATTGGAGATATCTTTAATTCAATTAGAGAGAGCAACAAATGAATTGGAGAGATCTCAATTTATGAAAGTTTTGGACTATTTTGGTAACTAAAAGGCAAACAATGCTGATTTCAGGTGAGACAGCTCGTTACGAGCTGACTCACCTGAATCTGCATTGTTTGCAAAAACCTCAATATTGCCTGTGGCACTGAAAGAGTTAATAATATATAGAATAGAATATAACGACAATTATTCAACTAATTTTCGTAACGCCGTTTTTAACAATTTCTCAGTTATATCACGGCGGCCAGTTCACCTACTCATGCATTTCCTGGTTTTCTCACACCAGTACTCCACACAACAATCTTCCCAAGCAACTGGCTGCTTTTCCACATAGACTAAGCCCATTGGTGGAAGACGAATGACGCATGTCGCATTGACTTTTGTCAATCGTAAATATTAGTAAGGTAAACTTTAGATAAAACTTTAAAGAAAACTATTACGAAAGCGGAAAAGTTAGTAAAATTATTCCGATAAAAGTACTGAATGAGATAATTTTCAATAATCGATAGATATATTTCATTACATCCCCCTTTCCCTGATATAGTCGGATGCTGACGCATATGTTGCAGACGACTTTTATCAACAATATGGCTAAAGGAAGAATTGCTAATCAATGTAAAAACAATTACTGAGAAGGAATTGATCTGTCTATTGTATTTACCAGTCGTTTGATCCATGCAGTGGAAGAAGTACCATATTCATTGTGTAACATCATCCTTGATTGCTGGAATGCTGGAATGATTGTTTGGTGTTTTACACCGATCTTAACAAGTGTTAAGTTATATCACGGCGTTTCCTGTGTAAGTTACCAGTACTAGTGGTCCGTTTATCCTGACACAAGCCAGTTAATCTAAATGTTAACCCACAACGCTGAGCGCCGTTAGTTTACCTATTAGGTTATAGATTAGTCTATTACATCATACACATGGTGTGATTACATGTATATAGTTTGACAAATCACAACGCTATTTCTGATTCGCCTTGAATATACTACACGTATTCTTGGTTATATTTAGAATCCGTATTGCAAAAAGGTCCAGTTGCAAGCAAATCAGAGGTTCTTGCCGAGCTGGAGAGAAAATAAGTTTTGACTATAGTTTGAATGTTGCCGCGACAATAATATATATATATATATATATATATATATGCAAGTATTAAACAGCTCAAATTGAAAAATGATTTAACAAAATAACCATCCCCGGTGGGACTCGAACCCACGACCTCCGGATTAGAAGTCCGGCGCGCTATCCACTGCGCTACGGGGACATATAATAAAACATGAAAAGGGAAGCTCAAATTATATAATTTATCATTATTAATTTAATTACGTTTTGAATAACAGACTATATTAAAATAACATTGTTTGGAAGAAGCAATATTCCGGTTTCCAAAAATGTTTTCAACTCAACAAGAATTATCCTTCCAAATTGCATCGATTAACATACTTTAATATCCATGAATTAAACATGTTTTAACAGGCATACGACTGTATAAACTGTAAGGAGGAAATATAAAATATAATATTTCTCTCATAGTAAGTTGAGTACACCTTGTACTAGTCAAGCATGTACTTAGTAATTATCAAAGTTGCTTGGGGTTAATTCTTTTAATACACATTGCATGCGAGAACATGTCTATTTCACAATCTGTTTCAAAAGAAGATCCTTTATCAACTAATACCCTTATTTATCTAAATATATGCCTACGGTGATATATCAATGAATTTAGACTTTTAATTTTTGTTTGAACTGTGTTTAACGGTTATTTCTGGATAAATTACCAGTCTAATATATTAACCTGTTTTGTATTCATCATTACATTACTTTACAAAGGGTAGCAATGTCTTCCTTCCTCGGAGCTCAGGGTTGCGGGGATAACATTACGACTGATGCATCTATGTAAGGATAAATGTAATCGTGGTTCACTTGCCCTGCACAATTACCAAAGACATCCTCAATGGTGTAGTGATACAGAGTCCGCTTCGGGTCATTACGGTCGCGGGGTTGATCCCCTCCCTGGTCACAAAGGGTAGTAATGGTTTGGCTTTCCCTCCGCTCAGGGTTGTGGAGTTACTATTAGGACTGACTGGCTGGTAGCAGGATAAAAGGACCAGAAGAACTGGTTAGTTACCAAGGAAACGCTGTTATATAACTGAAACATTGTTTAAAGCGACGTAAAACACCAAACAATCAACCAGTTATCTAAGGTCAATGTTTTCATATTTATGATCTAAGCGAGAAAACTCGTCTAGTCCTTGTCGTTGTTCTCACATAGGGTTACGTCCCTTTAACATTGGATTTTATACACAGTCATGATGATATTAACAGATTTCAAATGCATCAAATAAATTCTCAAGATTATAACGTGTTGTAAACGTAATTTACACAGAACACGGTTTGATGGAGCTGAAATACAGTTGAAAGCGACGTAAAACACATACAAAAACGGCACGTTCATCATTATATCTGGTCTGTGTTGGGCTAAACGTTGTATATATTTTTTAAGCTTCTGACGCTTATGCAGCAGACGACTTTTGAAAACAAAGTTGCATAAGGAGAAACTGCTCAACTGTGCAATTTGTTATTATGTTACAATGTTTTCAACTGTAATCGAATTATTCATACTTTCATTTATAGCTATGCCTTTTCCATATTTTCGTCTAGGTGTTTCGAAACAAGATCCATATCTTAAGCGAAATAATGCAAATAAACTACGGTGACCTTATATGGCTATCGCAGAGACTATCTTGACATTGTTTGGAAATAAACGTTTCTTTCAAAGCATAACATCTCATTGAACAATTTTCATTATCAGATTACCGCATCGGAAGTGTAGTGGCAGATCGTCCGCCTCGGGTGCGGGAGGTCGCGGTTCGATACCCGGCTGAGTAATGTCAAAGACTTTAACAAAATTGAAGTAATGGCTTTCCCTCATTGGCGTTCAGGTTTGCGGGGTTATCATAACGACTGACTGGCTGGTGTCAGGATAAATGGACCAGATAAACTTGTAACTTACCCACGTAACGCCGTGATATAAGTGAACAATATTTGAAAGCGGCGTAAAACACCAAACAATCAATAAAATATTATCAGATTTCAGCTGACGCATTAGATGCATGGGTTCACGTTTTGAACATAGACTTTATTGAAGCTTACAAGTAAATGTAATTAGTCTTGACATTATATTGACTAACTGAAACATTGTTGAAAACGACTAATACACATGTTAAAGGAGGTTAAAAATCGTATCTTACAATATAACCCAACATTTCATAAAGAACAACTTTTTACTTATAACTGATTCTTATATATACATAATAAATAAACATATTAAAACAACAAACCAGTTAAACTGGTACAAAATACTCAGCAAAAACATGAATGATTGTACCCTCATTACTGCAATATAAAACCCAGATATAATCTGGGAATGCTAAATGTCTAATGAACCCCTGCACTACGGAAAAGTCAACCTTAAAGCATGTTGACAAGTGTAGAAACGATTTATAAGAGCTTCTCCAGATAAAGACTGCACGGGGCGGGGCGCAGGCTGATCTGATTCTACAATGTTGCAAAGGGCATACGTCTGGTTTTCGGAGAACACTGCCCAGTTACAACAGTTTCGCATACAGGGGCGTAGCTCCCTTTAGGCACTGTAGGCACGTGCCTACACATTTTTTTTCTAAAAATGCCCCAAAATGCAGCTGCGGCGATACACATCTGCGTAATGTATCGACCGGATCAGCCTGCGCTGTCCGCGCAGACTGATCCGGCCGACACATTCCGTCTAAGGGGGGATATATAGAGTAGTGATTCCTGAAACAGAAAATCCACAGGAGGCGAAAGGTGTCTATCCAGGTACGCTTGTGTGGCATGCTTATGCTCATCCGGGTCCACAATGTTGATTTTCTCACGATTTTCTCACGAGACGGCCAATTGAATATTGCCAAGCTACGACCCTGGCATAACAACACCTTCTCGATGCTGTACCTAATGAAGCATCTGCATCTTGAGCGGAGACCAGAGTTCGATCTTCGGTCTGGTCCTCGCCTACCATGAACTTGTAGCAATGACATCCATGCTTGGCGCTCATGATTTCGAGGTAGGATTAAACAACTGATGCACAGGTATTGGGATGGACATTCCGATATATCTGGTTATTTATTCCCGGATAAGTAGCGATATTATAACTGAAATGACAACTATTGATAGTCGAGTAAATGGTATTTACATATTCAGGGGAATTTAAAAACATTTTCTATGTACAATACTTGGTCCGCATTCAGCATACTCCTCTTTTGAAATCCACATAGACCCAAATGTAGAAAGAGACGCCAAAATAGACCCTCCAATCCATACGGAATATTTCCTTTCGGGTGGTGCGATGACCTTGGTCTTCATCGAACTCGGTACCAGGTTGTCCAATTCCTTCTTCATTCGGTCTGCAATTCCTGGAAACATTGTCGAACCACCAGACATAATAACATTGTTAATCATATCTTTTCGAATGTCAATATCACACTTCATGACGGAATTATACAAGAGTTCGTGTGCACCAACACTTTCCATTCCAATAAAAGATGGCTGGAACAATGTTTCACAACACCGGAAACGCTCGTTACCAATGGTGATGACTTGACCGTCTGGAAGTTCATAGGACTTTTCACAAACTGACGATTTAGCGCATGTACTCATTTCTTGTTCAAAGTCCAGAGCAGTGTAACACAGTTTCTCTTTGATATCACGGACGATTTCCCGTTCTGACGAAGACGTAAAGTTATATCCCCTTTCATGAAGTATTCTGGACATATATGCTGTAAGGTCTCTACCTGCCAGATTTATTCTTTCTATTGCATGTGGAAGAGCATAACCCTCATAGATCGGCACAATGTGAGATACTCCGTCTCCAGAATCGAACACAATACCCGTGGTACGACCAGAAGCATACAGTGACAACACAGCTTGTATGCTGACATAGAACCCTGGTGTATTAAAGGTTTCAAACATAATTTGTGTCATCTGTTCTCTGTTGGATTTGGGATTTAATGGAGCCTCCGTTAATAGTATAGGATGTTCTTCAGGGGCCACTCTGAGCTCGTTATAAAATGTGTGATGCCATATTTTCTCCATGTCGTCCCAGTTGGTGACAATACCATGTTCTACAGGGTACCGTAAGGACAATATCCCTCTTTTATTCTGAGCCTCGTCCCCAACATACGTGTCCTTAGCACCCATGCCAACCATACATGCATCATAACGAGGTCGACCTGTGATGGCCGGAAATACTGCACGGGGGGCATCGTCACCAGCAAACCCTGCTTTACACATACCGGAACCATTGTCAATAACAAGGGCAGCGATATCATCGTTTTGGTAACTCATTCTGTCTGTGAAATAAAAGGTAATTTCTAAATTAATTTTTAACTTTTTTTTCATTTTATAAGATGCTGTAACCTTATTATCTGACATATTAGTATACCCATATTACTTTATGAATTACAATGTCATACCATGGAAGTATATATTTGATGCGTTATTTTGTTATTCACGGAGAGCATTGTTTCCGTGTTTGTTCGAGATAAATCTTCGCTGAATGAACATTATTGTCACGAAAGGAAATGGCCCAAAACGAAAATAAAGTCGTCTGCTACAGAGGTGTCAGAAAGCGTCTGTCTATATGTGGTAAAGAATCAATTAAAGGTAATTAAATCATTGTTAAAATTCACGTTGATTCCTCAATAATACACCGAAAAGCATATTTGAATTATACAAATGTACATGTGTCCATATATTTTAGTATTAACTCTTTCAGCGCCAAAGGCAATATTGAGCTTTTTGCAAACAATACAGATTCAGGTGAGTCAGCTCGTAACGAGCTGTCTCACCTGAAATCTGCATTGTTTGGCTGTGAGTTTTAAAAATATTCCAAAAATCCTATAA